>PVIC010000580.1:32338-57383 GCA_004025085.1 Thryonomys swinderianus | reverse complement strand
TACAAATTCTTGATGTTGATTGTGATCATAATGTGTATATAAAATGTACCATAAAACCAATTTTAAAAAATAAAAATAAAGGAAAAAAACTTTTTCTTATAAATAAATGAAAAATCTAATACAAAGGCTTGGATGAGATGAAGTGCTTATCTCTGCATAGAAATAATGATGTCCATAACCTCAGAAACAATCAAAAGAATCAATCATAGGATGCCTTCAGATTTGGCTCCCTGCCAATTTGTCCCCAGCCTCAAAGTCTTGACAGTAGGGTGCAGCCCAAGGCTGGGTATGCTCTCAAAGCACAGGTGCCACTATTCAGAAGATCTGCACCTGCCACTGGGGTCTCCAGGAGGACAGAACTAAGGCTGCAGGGCAGTGGGACCACATATGTCTTCAGGAGAGCCCAGCCCAGCTCTGGCCCTCTGGGTGCCTAGCAAGGGCCACACCCCCTCTCCAAGTACCTGTTATCTTTATATCGGATGGTAACCCTGTCCTGCCTGCCCAACAACAGGGCTGATGGAAGGCACAGGTGATATGCCAGGGTCAGGCACTGCCAAAGTACCACGTGAATATGAAATCATTCTTTGTCTATTCCATGGCTGACACTCCAAAGCCAGAAGAGACAGCTGGAAATGGCCCCAGGAATGCGCTGAAGGGCATTTCTAGCCGCCCTCCTTCCCCTCCCACACCACCCCCTGCCACTTCCAGAGCACCCCACCACACACACCTGCTGCTCCCTCCCTGCCACATCTTTCAAGGAAGTCAGAGTCCCAAAGAAAAGCAAACCCCTTGGGCGGCTGCTGGAAGCAACAGTAGCCCTACTGTCCCAGTTATGAGAATCCCTCTGCAAAGAAAGTTTTCACAAAGAGAAAGGCAAAGAGAAAGGGGGGTTATGACAACAGAAGGGCAGAGCAAACCATTTCAAGTCCTGACACAGGCAAACGGGTTCTGAAAGTCACCTGTTTCTGAGCAGGAACGCGAAGCCCTGTCCTGTCATGCCACACAGCTGGGCCACTGTGCATTGCCAACTGTCTTATGTAAGCTCATGAAAAAGCCCATTCGTTTGAGTTCCCTGTTTGTGCAAATAGTGTCAGGGGCACATCCGAGCTCCCTGGCCATCCATCATCACCAGTGCATTTCCCAGGCTGGCAATGACTCACCTCAGGCCGAACCCGTGCGGCACACTCGGCAGGCAGCTTCTATCACCATGGGGCCTTGCAGCCCACAGACTTTACCAGGCCCACAATAGCTGTATTAGTAATGATGAAACCCTGAGCACCTGGCAGTGGGGGGGTGGGGCACAAGAAGATCCGGGTAATATGTACGTGCTGATGTTCATCTTTCTGCCCAGACAAGGCTCAGGGCTTCGTCAGTGACTGTTCCACAGTGCGTCTGCTCTGGAGAGAAGCCGTGGGCCTTGGGACAGTCTCACAGAAAGCACTCATGGAGCCCAGAGCAAGAACACAAGGAGGGAGGAGGCGTGGGGACCTCAGTGTCCACTCCCAAAGTTCACGGGCAGTGCGACCCTACGTCCCCCAGGTGAGCAGCTTGTAAGCATGAGGGTGGGGCCTGGCTCAGGGGCTGCAGACTGTTCACACCACAGTCAGCCACACCCACAAGGGATGCTGCTTTTTCTTTTCTTTTTCTTTTGGGAAGCAGCTTATTGGGGATTGAGCTGAAGCATCATCACTGCACAATTTCCATGGAGCAAGGGTTCAAGTGCACATGCCACACCCAGTCCCATTCTGCATTCAGAGGTATGATTTACATGGCCTCACATCTAGTGCTTTGGCTTTTCACATCAACAAAAACAGACAAGCCACACCTGTAACCCTGAAAATGAGTTACATGCACTTGGTTACATATTTGACACGATCTTGGATGAGCAAACAGAACAACACATGGCATTATGAGACTGTGGATGTCCCCCAGGAAAGCCATGCCCAGGGTTAAACTGATCTCCAGATAAAGATAAGTCTTCCTATGAGCTCTCACTGTGGGCTCCGTAGTATGCTCCCAAAAGGAAAACAAGGAAAAAATGCCAGGCTTTCCTCCCTGGGTCCACAGCAGGAGATCTGCTCTGGTAGAGGCCAAGGCAGCCTGCAACTGAGATGCTGTGCCCAGCCAGCCCCATGAGGAGCCACAGGTGGAAGACAAAAACAAGGAGCGCAGGGCTGGCACTGCCCCTGCTGGCCCTGCCAGAGCCCCTTACCTGCCTGCTTTTACAGGGAGCACCCCGCTCACCCCCAGAGCTCCCAGCCATCCAGGGGGGGGGGTGGAGCTTTTCCAGGCTTTTAATCATTCTCCCACTCAGCTCCCAAGAACCCAAGGCCAGGAGGTCTGAGCGTGTTCAGAACTGGAGTAATGTATTTTCTAACCAGAAAACACATCTCAGTAAGTTACCACCTCATTCATCTGTCCAGAGTGGTTATAATTATAGTATTCATTTCATAATTGCTGCCTATTTGCAAATACAAAATCCCTGAATCTTAAAATAAATTATAGTTCCCTTTTCTTTTCCGTAGCCATTGTGTTGCTAGTTTACAAAGAGCAGATACCTCCAATTAATATTTCAATAACCAGGCTAAGGTAAGGGAGCCTTGAGTTTTCAGAGCATGACGTGACATTAGTACAAAAGAGAATGACTGAAAATAACTTTATTGGCCCTCTTAATTGTAGATTTCTCAATTTGGGCTCCAGGACCAAAGAGAACAACCTTTGATCTGCCCTTTTTCTGCTGACCTCAACACAAATGATAAGAAAATCCAAACTCACCACGGCCAGTGTCCCACTTGGAGCACTTAGTATTACCAACTTAACCCAGGAACTCTCGCTACTTAATTCCTGTTTAAAAAGGGCTGTGGACTTCTCTGGACACAAGAGTGTGCAACACAGAGTATTATCCTGCATCTTGGGGCTATTGAGAAATCTGGATGCTGGAGGCAAGGCAGCTGGGGCTAGGGCAGCGAGACCCTGCTAGGCAGGAAGGCGGCAAAGCAACAGGTTTAAACTTTATTCTCAACGTGCCTTTTGCCGCCCAGCAAGGCCAGCAGCCAACGCAGCTGTCAGAGCCCTTAAGAGAATGTTCAGCACGACTCCGACTCCGTGCTGCTATGCGGAGAGGAGGGACTGACAGTCACTCCCAGCCCGTGAGATGTTTGAACCAGGTGTGTGCAACAAAAGGCCACACCACTGCTACCACCTACAGAGCCCATGTTTGCTCTCCACGGCAGGCCGGCAGGTGGGAGGGGCTCCGCAGCCCAGGCAGCAGGGAAAACAAAACCTCTCCTTCTAGACAGGCACCACTTTTCCTGCTGGGGCTGCCCAGGTCTCCAGCCCCCGACTGTCCTGCTCTTAGACCAGGAGAAACACAGGGCCCCATCAGAGAGGTACACAGCACACGGGCACATCCAGTGTGAACATCCCTCTGCCTGGCTCACATGGCCACCCCTGCCTGTCACCAAGGAAATTCTGCAGCCATCACCCCTCTTTGTAAAAGCTTCTGGTGTGCAACATCACACCCAGGCTGAGTTTGAGGATGTCTCGGACAAGAGAAGAAAACTCATGGGGTGTCCGGCACAGAGATAAGCTCCTTTCGTCCCCAGGCTCCTAGCCAAAAGCCCATGGCACGTGAGGAAAGGAGAGAGAAGGTGGCCAGGGCGCATCGAAGCCAACTAGTATGGGCGGCACCCCATCATTTGTGCTGGTCACATGATCCACCTTTCACCCATTAGCTTAAGCTGTCATTTGAAGAGGAAACAAAAATACTTTGCAGAATAACCAGGTACTGATGAAGCATTTCCAGAGGCACCTTGCACCGGGGTGAAGAATAGACCTCAGGCTGGATTCGGATCCCAGCTCCACCCCTTGCCAGCTGCATACCAAGAGCAATAGGCAAACACTTTGTGCCTATTCCTATGCTCCAAATGGCCCAAAACACAGCAATGGGGATTGGGAAGTGGCTCAGTGGCAGAGTGCTGGCCTAGCGTACTTGAAGCCCTGGGATCAAGGCCCAGCACCACAAAGAAAGAACAAAGAGCTTAGCTGCCCCACAGGGCTAATGTGGAAAAAATAAGTAAACAGCTACAAATGCTGCGAGCAGTTCCCAGTAGGCAGCTGGTGTCCACTGAGCACTTGTCGCTGTGATCATGATGGTCACTCAGTGTATTGTCACACATGATGCTGGAATACCACAGTGGGGACGCCATATCCTGTCACTGAGGAGGTAGGACTTCCTGTTTGCTTGTTTTACACACATGATCACCAGTTCCTTGAGAGTCCAAGCCCAGTCTTGATGGAGATCAGAGAGCTCCAACTGTCCCTGAAGAAAGACATTCCAGTGGACAGCTGGCAGGTGTGAGCCAGGCCAGGCTGAAGGAGGGGAGAGGCAGCCCAGACAGAGATCAGCATTTGAAGAGGCAAAGAGCCCAGAGCATACATGGTGGACCGCAGATGGCATGAAAGGTGGGTGCCCACCCTGCCTAGGGCTTTGTCCACCAAAGGGTACCTAGAGCTTGGCCACTGTGGAAAAACAGGGGTCTTCCACAGACTACTTTTCATTAAGCTATGAAAGGAGCATCTAGAGGCACTAAGGGGACCTGGACTTGATCCTGCAGGCAGATGACCCAAATAAGACAATGTGCCTGGTATAGTGATCACTAGGCCCCACCCTAACCCCAGAGCTCAGGCGGCACCTGCTCACTCCGGCCGAGACACTCAGGTGTGAGACCAACACTCATAGATGCCTCATTTCTGGACTCTTCTGAGATACAAATTAGCCTCCTGAGGGGCTGACAGCTGACAGGGCTCTAGTGAAACCCACATTGGTGCCCTCTGGCATGTTCTTCATAGGCGGGGATGCCTGCTATAAGTTGTTGGGTCCAGCTACCCTTTGTTGGCTTGAGTTTTGGGGTTCATGCTTTTAAGACAAAGTTAGTTCTCACTCTAAAGACTTCCCAGAGTAGGTAAATGTCACTGTACACGACCACAAAGCACAGGCAGCCTGGGAAGAGGGAGGGAAAGCTGGGCCTGGTAAGCAGGTAGATTGCAAGGATGGGGTCTGCTTGGGCTTTCTTTCTTGAGGCCACTGACACCCATCCTGGTGGATGTGGCAAGAATGTGCCCCTGAGCCACTCCCCTGTGTGTCTCAGCTGGCCGAGTTAACCAGGCCACATGCTGCTTGGCTTTTCTGACAAACACGGATGTGGGTGTCATGGCTGGCAGCCTACTGCCCGATCCTGAACCCCAACCTCCTCACTATGATCTGAACCATGTCGCATACCCTCTGTACCTCAGTTTCCTCACCTATAACTAGACTTACTAAGAGCTCAAGATACTGTCTGAGGATTAAAATATGCACATTAAGGGCCCAGGAGAGCTTGGTGCAGTCTGGCTGTCAGTACTCCATATTATTTATCCCAGTTCTTCCACAGAGGGAAAACACCTCTATAAAAAACAGTTTTCAGCATTTCCTATCCTCCTCCACTTCAGGTACACTGAAGAGCAAGTAGAAATAATCCTGAATATTTCCTGTTTTCTGGGGACAGCTCTAAGAAAAATTAAAAATAAAATTTACCAATTAAACGTTTATGGATACTGTTCTGCAGAAGTTCGAGCCAGGCAATCCATCCCTCAAATCTACCTGGAATCTAAGTCCAGATAAATAGTGGGCACCCACGTGGAACCAAATATGGACCCCAGAGGAGACGGCCTCGGTGTGCTGTGCACACTCACGTGTTAGGGGCCTCCGGTGTGTAACGAATGTGGACACTGCATCCACATCCTCTGCAAAGCCAGGGATCTGGACTTCGCTGCCGTAACTCACCGTGACGGACTGAGGCTTGGTGGGCTCTTGCCTGCGATACTGCACTGACTGAGGCTCATGTTCTCCCTTCTCGGCACCTGCCTCTAGGGAACAATGAGATCTCCTTGAGAGACCAAGACCACAAACCCCAAAACAGGCAGGCCCGGCGGCTATGTCGGCAGCAAGGGCTCCACAACAATGCTGGGAAAGCACCGTGGTCCCAGAAAGGACCCACATCTGCAGAATGTGTGTCCTTCACCCAGCGGGATTGCAGCCTCTCACACTACCTGACTTTGTTCTTCAGCTACAGAGGCTGGTCCAAGCTGCTCAGGAGAACCTAGACATTCCCCCAACAAGGGCCCTGTATCCCATGCCTCCCTCCCCAGGGAAACCCCCCAGGGGGCCCTGTGACCTGCCCAGTGACAGCACAGCCATCAGGAAGGCTGCCCCCAACAGCTGAGCCCTGTCCCTTCCCAACACAGGCAGGACGGAGCCCACAGCACACAACACTCAGCGAGACAAGCTGGGGCCCTGGAATCACCGCAGAGCCCTATACCTTGTAATTAGCCCATGGGCCCAGGCAGAGGACAATGGCCTGGAAAAGCCAGCAAAGGGGATATATGCATTATAATCAGGTCTCGGTGCCAAGTGTGCAACTTAATTACATAGCCCAGGTACTCTCTTCTCTGTGAACTCTCACCCCAGCTAATGACAACACAAAGGAAGGATTAAAGGCTGCCTGCCAAGGACCAGCAAGGCCAAGCCTGCATCCTCATGCACAGTAGCAAGGCTGCTGCAAGTGACATCCAGACTGGACAGTAGTGACTTCTGGGGGCCCCAGGAGGGACAAAGGAGATGGTCAGTATTCAGCAGCCATGACCTACATCGAATTCTTGTTCTGCTTCTGCAACACCTTACAACATGACAGCCCTCTGGGACAGCACCTGTGTCCCTCCAGCCCAGAGCAGCCTGCTCTGCATGGTAGTCACAGTCCCAGAAGATGTCCTGCCACGGCTTACACCGCCATCCTCTCCGCACCCAAGGCCATGTCATCAGGCAGTCAGCCTCTGCACAGATTGAAAATCTCCACTCTGCAGGGTCACAGGCTTGTCCCAGCATCCTCTAGGATGAGGGTGCAAAACCACGTCTTGGGAGAAGCAATGAGGAATTGGACAGTTCGGGGAGAGAACATGGTTACTACCTCCACTAGACAGGAGAATCAGGCCACAGGAAGTCCCCTCTCCAAGGAGCTGAGGTCCTTTCGAGCCTTCCAAGGCCCAGTGTAGCTAAGAGACAGCCCTCCCAACCACAGCCTAAGCAGAATGAACCACAGACCATGACCTAAGGAGGGTGGCTGTCACCATGCTGACCACCTGCACCCACTTCATGGACCTCTTGCACTACAACTGGAAAAACCTGAGGTCAACTCCTAAAAATGCCTGACAGTAGGTGACAGACAGACACAAGGCATAATGATGGACAGGATACCCAGGCCCACTTGTAAAGGCAGAGGACCATGCTTTGCCATGGTAGCTCACTGTGATGGGAACTCACCGAGGGTCCCCCTGCTCAGGCTGGCCCCAGGTAGATGCCGTGAGCAAAGGTTATTATCACTGGAGACCTGGCATTCCATTTGGGCCATTTCACCCCTGTGCTCCAAAAAGCCCCCACACCCAGCCCTTGTGCTAGGAGAAAGACAGGGTCCCAGCCTTTGAGGACCTGACCTAATGCTCTCATAGCAACCGAAGCACAATCTTTCATACCAAGTCAGATGGTTCCTATGGCATATGTAGGCAGAAAGGAGAGGGCAAGACTGGCCTGAAAAGTCAACATAGGGGCTACAGGGCCCACCCCACCATACCCTGCCAGGAAAAGCAGACAGACCAAGGAGGTCAGGAAGGCCAGTGCTTCAGGTGTATGGTAACCCCCGCATCTTGCAGCCACATAAATGTGGTGGATCTGAGCAAAAGAGGCAGGGACCCTAGAGAGGGGAGGACCCCACATTAAGGGAGCCCAGGCCCCTCAGCCCCTAAATCCTACTGGATGTCCTTGCCCTAGCCATCTTTGATTGTGCCCACAGCCCAGCAGCCTTCATCCCTTCTCTGCACCTCCAGGCCTGCTGAGGTCCCAGTGCTGCACTGTGCTGTATGTCATGACAACTGGGGCCCAGGAAGCACCCAGTCTGACTCACCCCTCACCAGGCACATCAAGCCCAAGGGGTAAAGACTTGTGTGAGTCACACAGCCAGCATCTCACTGACCCAAACTCCAGGTCCACACTGCTGGCCCCGCTGGTGGACATCACTGTGCTGTGGCAGGAAGAGGAGCCTCGAAGAGCCACCAGATGACCCCCTTCCCTGGAGACCAGAGCAGACCATCAGTTCCCTCACTGTGGTGCGAGTGACCAAATGAACTTCCTAGCACCTGTTGCCTCATCTCTGAAAAGGTCATGCCAGGACCCTACTCTAGGGGAGGGAAGAGGCAAAGCTAAGAGCACCCTGCTCATAACACAGCTTCTGACTATCACTCTGGGCCTTCCCACCCACAGACTAATTCTGCAGTGTGTGTCTAGTCTGTGGCTGAGATTAAAAACCAAATTTAGGGACTAAATTAGGGACATTTCTGTAGATGTAGAGCACATCTCAGGAGATTTCCTGTATCCCCTTATGGGTGGCTTTTCAGTTTTCTTTCCTTAGTAGCAGAGATGAGGTGGAGCTTCAAGTGAGGAGGGAAAAGAGGCCTCTCACAGACAGGCTGCCCCTGGGAAGATGGAGCATTCAGGACACCACCAGGCACAGAACAGCCCTCACCTCAGAAGAGGCAGGCAGCCCTGCTAGAGTTTGAGGGTCTGTGCTCAGACACTGGTTCCCAATTCCAGGCCCACTGCTCCCCTGCAGCATCACATTGGGAGAGTTGGGAGACCTCCCTGGTCTCAGTGTTCTCATCTGTAAAATGGAAATTGCAACCACTCCTGTCTCCTGAGACCATTACAGGAAGTCAAGGCACAAAGCCAACACTGACTCATGCATCAGCCTCTCCACTGTCACCCCCACTCCGATGGAAGGGGCTCCTGGAGCAGTTATCTCCTTAGGGTGGGTAGAGGAGGGCTGATGCCATGCAGGGCCCAGGACCACAGGAGGGCATTAAGATGCTGCCTCCATACTTCTCCATGCAGCGTGTATGCGCACGCGTGCGCACACACACACACACACACACACACACACACCCCTCAAGGGATCTGGAGACCCAACAGAAGGGACCAAGCCTGTGGCAGAAAGATCTAGAGCTCTAAGAACCAGGAGTCGGGAGGGTGAACATCCTACACTAGATTAGCCTCACGACATATGTGTGAAATAGGATTTCACAAAGGAAGACTCTGAGCACCAGGAGGTCATGTGCCCAGGGTCACAGAGCCAAGGGCAGAGGTACCACAGTGCCAGGCTCTGAGCCCAAAGCCATTTTCCAAATTGCTGCTCTGCAGTGTCTTTTCAACCCCATCCTTCCTGAATGCACCCGTGGCATCTCAAACTGCCCAGGAAGAGCAGGAGGTGCCAAGAAAATACCTCGAGCCTGCTGCCCTCCTTCCCAGGGCCCAACCCGTGGCCCAGGCCCAACTCCAGCCACCTCACCCGCTCCCACCTGGGACTTTGGGCAGGCTCAGGCCTGGGAGGAGTGACTCCATTCACAGCGCAGAAAGGGACTGATGAGACCTGGACCTGTACCCCCACCACAAATGGGGAGCCAGCACCTCACCATCCTGCTGCCAGCCAACAGGCTCAGAGCAATGCCACACAGACTTTGGCAGCGGGCAGGGCAGGGTGAAATCCCTCTTTATAGAGTTATTTTTGCTGTGGAATTTTCACTGGCCTGTAAAATATTTTTATATTTATTACACGTTTAACAGGAGCTCCTAGAACCAACGGGGTGTAAATAATGAAAACTAGAGCAGTAAAGGCCCCAATAAACCTCGCACCAGCCCTTTGATGCTCCCTGGGAGCTCCAGTTTCTCCTTCCTCCCCAGAGCCCATCCCTTTGCCCCTGAGCAAGCCCAGAAGGCCGGAGACCCTCAGGAAGCCCATCCTTGGCTCCTAGAAATTAGACTCACCCACTGGCAGCCAGGTCTGTGCCAGCAACAGAGCTCACTGAGCATGCTCACCGAGAAAGGGCCTACTGTGTGCGCCAGGGATGCCAGAGCTCACAGGAGCTTAGCTAGGGAGAGATCTCTGCAGAGGCCTCTATCTTTCCCAGCACTACAACAACAGATGGGTCCATGTTATTGGATTCCAGCACCAGCCCCAGGAGCACAGATACATGGTGGTCATCAGAGGGTCCCGCTGGGAACCAAAGTCTTAGAGGAAAGTCATCCATCCATGATGACTGTCTCCAGAGGCTCTGTGGCACTGCGTCTCAGGGTACCTGTGTCTGTATCAACAAAGCCCCAATCAGCATCCTACTACCCACTACCTGTTACCACCAGACCAAGTCACAGATGAAGCAGGACTTTAGATTATCTAGACAGGAACACAGAGGCACAGACAGGTGAAAAGACTGGCCCAGAGGGCTGGTATCAGTTGCTAAAAGCCAGGACTAGCCTCAGGGCTAGAAAGCCTATGCCTAGGACAGGAAGTCTAGCCTGAGCTCCTCTGCAAGCAGGAATCCCCTCCTCATGTCTGCCTGCGAGAGACCCCAGGGACTAGGGACTCAGGCCCTGCCAACCCAGTCCTCTCCATTCTGAGTCATCTAGCGGGCAGCAGCTGAGCCCCAACCTCCTCCACAGGGATGAGCCCAGCCAGCAGCTGCCTCCTCCTCTCGCATACCCACAGGTAAGTGCCCTTTCCTAGATGGCCCCTAGATCCAGAGCCTTCCCCTTGACAGGATGAAGTGCCAGCTTCTCACAGCTCCAGGATGCTCTGGGCTCTTACAGTGATGACCCACTTGCAGAAGAACAGCCTATTCCATCACCCAACTGAGACACAAGACCTCAGTCATACATCTGGAGGCAGCCTTCCCAGATGTTTACTAGGTAACCACAGCGTAAAACTAGTTGACTCCAACTTAAAAGCCAGCTGTTGGGTCTGGTCTGTTCTACCACAGACTCAAGAAAATTGACTTTCTAAACTCAACTGCAAGGCCGTGGATGTGTCCTGAGACAAGCTCCTCACTGGCTGCGGCCCGTCCCCTCCCCAGCACCCATGCAGTCAGCTGTGCCCCGAAGCCTCAGCAGGCAGCTTCAGCATGGCTGCAAGACCACCCACGGTGCTTGTAACCCCCCCATCTCAGGCACTCAGGAGCAGCGCCAGCCACAGTCCATACCTATAGCATGCGTGCATCTGCCCCACCGAGAGAGGTCGCGCCACCACACCAAGAGGCAAAATCTCCACAGGCGGCAGCCAGACAAATGCAAGGGTGAAGGGCATGAACCCTGGCGGCTCTTCAGACACGAGGCAGACTGGAGCGGCTCCTCTCTGGGGACAAATCAGGCAGTGGCTCCTGCTGCAGCTGCTACACAGCCAGGAGATTCCTGTCTCTCAACTCCCGATAATTATAGTCCCTGGTGCTTGGTTAACACCCGTGTCATTACAGGGTGTTAGAGCAAGCAGAGTCTGAGCGAAGAAAATTAAACAATGGCATCTGACAAGTGACCCATCCCCTGTGGCACAAGGCTGAGCCAGGCCACAGGTCATGGTACTAGACCTCCAGGCCCACCCGGGAGGAGCCGGCACCTCTGAGCAAGGAGGAGGAGGCTCCTGGTAAGCAGGGCCAGGAGCCCAGGGAAGAAAGCCAGGAGTGGGAAGGGGGAACTACAAAGCCTTGAAAGGAAGATGCTAGAAACATCTCCCCTCCCAGGGAGGCTCAGCTTCAGCGGGACAGAGGAACCACCTGGACTTTGGCTTCCCTGAGACCTGCTCACCCAGAGACCTGCAGCCACACAGGCAAATTCAAGGGTATAGGAAGGTACTTGACACGGGGAACCAGGCCTCCAATCCTGGGCTGAGTAGAAGAACCCAGCCTTGGTGGAGAAGAAGCAGCACCTGCTCCCTAGCACCCCACCGGGTGAAGCTCCAGCTCCTACCCAGCCTCTTGAGATGGGACCGTGCAGATCTGTGCCAGGGTCCTTCCCAGTCTCTCAGCCTGGGCCAGTTCAAGGCTATGGCCCCGCCACCTCCAGTGCTGCAGCTCAAACTGCTGGTGCTGAACCCTCACATGTCATTGGGTCCACTGAGGGCTTCAGCACAAAGAACCCACCCTCTTTTCTCTGCTCTGTGGAAGCTACTGGATCCTGTGGTCAATTAACAAACAGTAACAGGTGCCAGCCACACTGGAGCGAGTAGTAGCAGACCAAGGGCCAGCCGTCTTTCCCGGGACCTTGTGCTGGCCACCCACACCGTCCTGCTCTAGTGGCCTCTCCACAGGACCTCACTCAGGGGAACAGAGACATGCTGGCTGAGCCCTGCTGTGGCTGCACCCTCTCATTTTGTGAGGGAAAACTGAAGTAGCTTAGGGGCTCGGTAAGTTGTCAGTTCAAAACCCAAGTCTATCTCCAAGTCCCGAAGGACAACTGAGGACAACTCAGTCTTCCCCAAAGGGCAGCTCAGAGGCCCCTCCTGACAATTCAGCCCCGGCACAGCCCTCCCAGCCTGCTTGCTGTGCTCTCATCCCAGGCTGCCGCTGCAGGGAGAGGTCTGGCTTCCCCCACATCCCACCCAAAGAGAAGCACTGAGCAGACTTGAGCTTCCCACCACCCGTCATGAGATGAAACACATGTTTTCAGTGTTCCTTCCACCTCGGGCTCCCCAAACATGCTGGAGATATTATTATTATTTATTATTTGCTGAGTGCTGACAGCGTGCTGAGCATCAGGCCTAGGAGGCCAGGCCCTGCCAACACAGCTTGCAGTCAGCCAGTCAGCACAACATGGCTCCCCAGTGACCCAGACACACGCTCAGCTGCCAGGGCTGGCTGCCGGACGCCAGCCTCAGGAGCCTCCTCTCTCATCTTCAGTCCCTGCAGCCCACAGTCCTTGGCATATCTCCTACCCTAACAGGATGGGGGCTACCAGGCAGCTCCAGCCAAGGCATCTGAGCCCAGGAGAGGGAGGACTCACCCAGAGTTTGCGGTGCTGAGCAGACTCGGGAGAAGCCCAGGCTACTGTGGCCTCCTCAGCTCAGGTGTTCAGTGGCTTTTATTAGTAGATCCTCAGGAAAACCAAGATGGCCACAGCATGGCCCCTCCTGCCTTCCTCCTCAGGGGAAAGGATCAGAGGCCAGAGCAAGTTCCAGAGCAGGAAGGATCCTCTGGGCCTGTTCTGAAAAGCAGGGCCCAACTTCAGTGAGCAGAGGAAAGACAAAAGATAAAAGCAGCCCAAAAGCTCAGGAATCAGGGCCAAAGATTTAGCTCAGTGGTTCTGGTGCCTGCCTAACAAGCACAAGGTCCCTGGTTTGATCCTAGTAACCACATACAATTCCGAGCGTGGAGACTCACACTCACCAGCAATCAGTATCACATACTACAATGCTGGGCATGGTGGCTCACACTTGTAATCCCAGCAACTCAGTAGGCAGAGGCAGGAGGATTGCTGAGTTCGAGGCTTGCCTGGGCTACATAGTGAGCTCTAGACCCAGCCTGAACTACAGAGCCAAACCCTGACTCAAAAACAAAACAAAACAAAACAAAACAAAAAACCCCTCAGGAATCAAGACAAATAATATTTCTAGGTAGTATTTTTAAAAATCAGAATGAATGAAAAATTCTGTGATAGAAATATCCAAATTTTAAATACAGGGTCAATATTACTGATGTTTCCTTTGCCTCCAGCTACAGTATAATTCAACAAGGCCTCTTGGACCGGCAGAGCTCTCCTAGTGCCTCACATGCAATTCTAAATCACCTCCCACTCCTCGGCACCCTCACTATAACACACACCTCACTGAGGGCTGCACTTTCTGGAGCCCTGGACATCCACCTACCCTGGGAGGCTGCGGGGGACAGCAGGATATGTCTGAGATGAGAACACCACCAGGCCGGAGTCAGGGAGCCCAGCCTCGGCTTCCTCTCTGCTCGCTGCTCTGCACCCTCACACAGCCCACAGCATCAGCAGAGGGCAGGGGCTCCCCATCTACCCCATGTACCGGCACAAGGGCAGAGCTTGCATGTTCACATGACAATCCTTGCCTATCAGCGGTGCGCCAGGCAAGCCTGTTCCCCCCAACACACACACACACACACACACACACACCAGCAAGCTAGGGAAGGGGGCTGTGCAGAGGGAGAATGAGAAAAACACTTCCGGGAGGACTCAGGCATTGCTTGGTCTAAGCACTCAAGGTGCCTAACCTAAGCCTTTCACGCTCCCATTCAACACACATTTATCAAACTCCGATTACCCCAGCACTGTCAGCCGCTGGCAGGGTGCCCTACACAGTAGGCACTCAGTTCCGCTGCCACAGCTGCTCCCTAGAAAACCTTCCTCAGCCAGGAGGCTGTAACCAACATCCTGACAATATGCATTCGTGTATTCGTATGTAAGCCAGCAAAAGACTCCGCTCCGAGGGCCTATGAGATACTATCAGGGAGACACTCTGATCTGTGTATCGCACAGTGATTCACAGCCCAAGACATCCCTCCCCAGGCTACTGCCAATTTATCAGCCCCACCATCTTCAATTACGAGACTTGTCACTCATCTCCAGCCATCAGAAGGAAATGAGTGAGCAGATTAATGTCTTTTTAAAAACCACTTTCATCCCTTAAAAGGATTCCTCCCCCAGATGCCATTTGCATTCTAAGAAGAAGGGCAGAAAATAAGGCAACTCAGGAACTAAACTGAGTGCTGCTCCAGCCCCTTGGCCATTTTTGCTGTCTCTGCCTCTCAAGGCCATGCTGGAGACCCCAGAGCTGAGGCTGGGTGGGCTTGGGACCAACACCTGCTTTCCTGAGCCCCTCCAGAGAAAGGAGCAACGGTGGCCCAGCAGTTCCACAAAGTGACTCTCAAGGATTCCCATTAGGGAACCTGTTGCACACAGAGCTGTGTCCCCAGAAAGACATGTTGAAGTCCTAACCCGCAATACTTCACAATGTGACCCTGTTTAGAAGTAAGGGCACCGCAGATATAATTCACTGGGATATAGTGGAGCAGGGTAGGCCCTTAATCTAACATGAGAAAGGGGAGGTTGGACACAGACACAGAGAATGCCATGTGAAGACGAAGACAGACTGGCATGACAACTCTACAAGCCAAGCGATGGCAAGAGTTGTCACTCACTGCCAAAAGCTAGGAAAGAAACATGGAACATTCTTTCAGAGAGTCCCCAGAAAGGAGACAACCCTGAGCCATCCTGACTTGGACTTTTAGTCCCCGGAATTGTGGGCCAACATATTTCTTCTGTTTTAGCTCCTAAGTTTGTGCTACCTTGTCATAGCGGCCCTGGCACACTGGCACCCAGTCCATGGCCACCCCAGCTCCTTCACCTATGGCAGTTGTGGAAAACCTATGACACATATCTTGTTTTTTTTTAAGACAAAAGATGTTAATGTATGGGTTGAGTGTGTAAATAAGGCACAAGTTTGACCTTCTGATCCAACTGTCCAGACACTAAGCAACACTGCCTTAGACAGAGGGAAGATGGAGAAGGCACTCAGTCCTCAGAAATGCCTCAGGCCACCCAGGGACCATGAAAAATGTAAGTAGGGGTGGGCTGGGGCCAGGTCTTCCCTGTTGGGCAGGGCATAAAAACCATGTCTGTTGAGTAATGAGGGGAAAGAATAAATATGATTCAAAAAGAAAAAGAAATAGCATGTATATAAGGGGTGGGGTTTGAGGGTGGGTAGGGATATGGATAAAGATGAGAATTAACTCATTTCATATACTGATACAAATTCCCCAATGTTGAGTGTGATTTTGAACTGTATATAAAATGTACCAATAAATAATTAAATTTTTAAAAAAGACATGCCTGTTGACCAACTATGCTCCACTAGGGCAGGGGCCTCTATATCCCAGTGCCTGGTACAGTATTCCAGGTGCTTTATAAAAGTACATCTGAAAGTGTCATGCTGGAAGAAAGGCAGAAGAGAAGGCAGTTCCATTCCCTGTGTGGAGGATGGGAGCAGACTGTACAAAAGACCTGCTAAGTGTATCACTAGGACAGACCAAGAAAGCCCTCACCCTCCAGGACATTCCCACCACCCCACCAGCATGTATCCATGCAAGGCTGCCAACAGCCATCCACTTTTTCCAGGACTGCCCAGAATGGGGCTGCCCATCTCCTTCAGGGCCAAATATCACCATGCAAATATCACAGGAAAGAAGCAACAGACCTTGAGCAGGATAGCCTAGGTGCATAGGTTCAAATCTCAATGCATCTGCATTCAGGCTGCGTGTGCCTAAACAAGAAATTTAATATTTCTGTGCCTCAGTTTCCCCATCTGTAAAAGGAAGGGGAATGTACCTTTCTTTCTTGCATTTAGGAGGATCAAACAGTTAAAACATGGAAAACTCTGCAGACTGCCTGACACACAGTATATGCTCAAAGTATAAATTGACACATTCATTACTGTGACCCTTCAACTCCAGGGAATAGGTTCTCCCTCTCCCTTTGCTGTCATTGACTAATGGGTCATCTCTATATAATGACACCCAGCAGCTTTTTGCAGAGAATTAAGCTTTGTACCAAGAGCACAGAGGAAAGTTACCAAAACCCAGTGGGAAAAGCAGACATAACACTCCAAGAATATAAGACACAAGGCATCACCATTAATAATGGAGGAGTACCTGGGAGGTCATGCTAGTGCAGGTATAGCCGATCAAAAGAAATAATGCTTTGAGGGTGGAATAGGAGCTTACAGGGTGAGTCTTACCCTGTCCATAGCAGGTTTTCCATAAGTAGTTAGTAAATAAATGATGCAGGATAGAAGAGGAGCATTCCAGTCTTAGGGCCCGGAGAATTTAAAGTGTATTCAAGGATATGGTTTAGCTAGAGAAGGGAGCATGTGAGCAGAAAAAGAGGAAAGTGGGTTGAAGTCATGTTGGGAAAGGTCTTAAATATCATTTTCAAGGGTGACAGTTTACTTGGCTCTGTGAGCCTCATCAGGCAGAAGTGTCAAGGAGAGGTGGAGTTTAGAAAGATGGCTTGACCTGCAGAGCAGCTGGCACAAGGCTATGGGAGGCCAGGGAGGGGGCCACGGTGGCTCTGTCTTCTCACCCCCGGAGCCCTGTTCTCCATTTTCCCTTGAATTTTCTTCCTTTTAGAGATGTTCTCATGTTCACGCCCCTGGAGACCCACACAGGCAGCTGTGCTGGCTGAGGACATGGTGCCCACAGCTGTCTGCTAGCGGAACAGGTCCTCAGCTAAGATCTTCAGAAGAAATGTTCATGTCTTCATGCAAGTCCCCACTGACAAAGGCTGAGACAAAAGTTAGAGCCATAAATTGGAAACCCCCGGGGGCCATCTTGCTTCTGAGATTTTACCAGCCTGATTCTCCAGCCCTTTGAGCCTACAGCCCTTTCCTCTCCTTTGCTCCCCAAGGGCTAGGAAATTTCTTTCCAAATGCAGGTTGTGATGTTCTGTGTCACGGACACTTGAGAATCCCCCCATGGTGCTGTGACTTACCCAGCCAGGTCCCAAGCTGTGCTCTGACCTCACCAGCCTGGCAGAGGTGCCATGACACTGTCAACATGGCCCTGACCATGTGTGCCCAGTGGCAGGGGCCACACTTAGGCAGCTGCCCCAGCAGACACTAAAATTAGGTGACCCATTAGGCTCAGGACACAGGGATGATGGGCAGGCTGCCAGCACCACCCAGAGGCCCATCCCTCTCAGCCTGGAACTCAAGCCAGGCAAAACAGGAGCAGCCTCGCATCTCCTCCTTGCCCAGGGACCCAGGGACTTGGAGGACTTGGAGTTTTGTTCACTCATTTAATAACTGTTCCAGTGGATGAAAGTAATTCATTATCTCTAACAGAAATTTAAAATACATTTCACAAAGAGGTAACAGAACTTTAAAAATCACAATCCCAGTGCCGGGTATGGTGGCTCACGCCTGTAATCCCAGCACTCGGGAGGCAGAGACGGGAGGATTGCTGAGTTCCAGGTTTGCCTGGGCTACATAGTGAGCTCACAGCCAGCCTGAACTACAAAGCGAGACCCTGTCTCAAAAAAAAAAAAAAAAATCACAATCCCATCAGGTGTGGTGGCTCATGCCTGTAATCCCAGCACTCGGGAGGCAGAGACAGGAGGATTGCTGAGTTTGAAGCTTGCCTAGGCTACATAGTGAGCTCAGAGCCAGCCCGAACTACAAAGCGAGATCTTGGCCCAAAACAAAACAAAAAAAAAAAATCACAATCCCATCACCTGACCTAGCATCCACTCACATTCTTCTGCATTTCCCACCTTTGTAGATTGTTTTACACAACAAAAAACACACTTTACAAGGTGTTCTTTTCTCCTGCTTGGAATCATTTTGACAAATCACTAGTTAGGGGCCAGAGATTTAGCTCAGTGGTTCCGGTGCCTGCCTCACTTGCTCAAGGTCCTGAGTTCGATCCCAGTAACCACATATAAAGCTGGGCATGGTGACTCACGCCCACCAGCAATAGTACCACATACCACAGTGCCAGACGTGGTGGCTCATGCCTGTAATATCAGCACTCGGGAGGCAGAGGCAGGAGGATTGCTGAGTTCCAGGTTTACCTGGGCTACATAGTGAGCTCAGGGCCAGCCTGAACTACAAAGCAAGACCCCATCTCAAAAAAAAAAAAATCACTAGTTAGTTCTCAGACACATTGATCCAAGCCAATGTTCAATATTCCACATCATCAATATGCCATAATTCATATAATAAAAACCTGTCCATCATTTGTTTCCTCTTTTGTGCTGTTATAAATAACACCTCAGTAAACATCTAAGTTTGTGAATTTAGTTCATCCAGAACTGTGATGATCTTCTCTCCATCAAGTGGATTCTGGACAGTGGAAACAATAAGCACAGTGCATAGCATAGACTGTCTTCTTCTCACCAAAGAGCCAAGCCAGACACCAGTCTTTGGTAATCACCCCACCTCCTCTGCCAGCTTCGGCCATATCTCCTTACAGACACAGTTTACTAATTCCTGGGATTTCTCCCCAAGGGACTTTAGCGTCTACAAAACTTACCTGCACCTTATTAGAACCACCTCTCTGTATTTCTCTCTCACTCTTGCTCTCTTCTTTCTTATTTTCCGTGTGTATGTGTAGTAAGTGGGGTTGAATACATGGCCTTCACTTTGAGCTATATACCAACCCTCTTTCTAAATTTTTAAATTCTGAGATATGGTTTTGCTAAGTTATCCAGGCTGGGCTGAAACTCAAAATCCTCCTGCCTCAGCCTCCTAGGGTGCTAGGATTCCAGGTGTGCACTTCCACACTTGCCTCTCCTGAGCATGAGGCTGACCCAAAGTTCCTTTACCCTAAACAAACCACAGCATCCAGGACATACAGGCAGAAATCAAGGCCCAGGATCCAGCATCTCAGAGTCGTTGCTACTCCAGGGCACATGGGTCTTAACTAAGGGTCAAAGTGAAACACAAGGATCGGTCCTGCAAACATCCCCAAGGCCCTCTGCTCCCTCTGCCCCTCACCCCAGCTCTGTCTGCTATACACACACCCAAGAAACAATCCCCCTCGGTGGCACTATCCAACCCCAACAAGGTTAACTGATGACCCAAATTATGACACCAAACCTAAGCCAGCATCCCATAAAGCAACTTGGCCCAGAATAGAATTGCCTTTGCATTTCCCAGCAGAGAAACTAAACTCCCAGCTCAGTGTAAATAGGCTGTCTCTGGTCCAACGTCAGCCTCCCTTGCCGGCAAGTTATAGATGGCACTGCCGTATCACCCGTCATAAATATAGCCCCTCTGCTAAACAAAGCCGACAGCTTTGTGCCAATAACCTTTGAACCACTCAAGCCCAGTGTCAATTGTATTTGTCTTCAAGCTGAGGTTTACTCTAGACTGTTTGCTAAATCAGGGCTCATCTGTGGAGATAATTCAAATATATTACAGGCACCAGGCAGACATGAGGGCCTCCCCTGAGTGGCCTCCCAAGGATCTCCACAGCAGCAGCCTACACGTCCCCTAACCATGCAGCAAGTTTGACAGGGAAAGAGCAGGAAGAAGGGCTAAGAGGCAACACCGAGGCCAAGATAACCCTGGCTTTGCAGCCAGCTCTGCGTGACTCCAGCAAAGGCAGATGACAGTGAGGAGCCTCTGTTTTCTCTAGATGAAGAGAGTCCCTGTCCTGAAACACAGAGATCCTACTTTTGGAAGGTGGGTTATGTATCAGATCAGGCTACATGAAGAATCAGCTTTGGAAAGTGATAGCCCAGGAAGTTCAAAAATGTACATTGACTTCCCACCAGCGAGAGAGGTGAATGAGCAGAGACGGCCAGGCCCTGCAAGGGGCAGGAGCACCCGAGAAGGGACTTAAATAAATATGATGTAATACTTAGATACCTTGTAACAGAAGTGATATGCAAAGAGGAAGCCACACTGTGGTCCAGGCAGGCAGTTATTGTGGTCACAGGAGGCTAGGCTAATTCGTGTCACTTGCATCTCCTGAATCTCTGCTGTACACCAAACCCTGGACTAAGGCCAGGGAGAAGGGAACTCTTGTGAGGCTCAGGCTCCCACAGCAGACTCCCTCCCACTCCCGCACTGACCACTCTGCCATCCACTTTCCAAGTTAGCGGCTCTCTCGGCTATGGCTCAGCATCCCCAGCACCCCTCACTTTTGGGGGGCTTTGCCCAATGCAGCTGCAAGCCCCCCACCTGGAAGGAACCCAAACACCCCCAGGAAGTCAGACAGGGGTCAAAGGAGGTAACTTACTCTGTTCCATCTCATGTTTAGGAAGCTGCCGGCTTGATAGTTTGGGAGGTTAGAGTGGGCAGACTAATGTGTTGAGGGCTGTGTTTAGATTATGTCCCATGAGCCTCTGAAAATGAATATGATGAAACCCCACAAGGAAAATGCTGTAAAGAATGGAAAAGGCAAGGAGTGAACGGAGCTGTGTCATGGTCAGCAGAGGCACTGGCAAGCCTCATGGCCCCCGCATCCAGCACCCCTTATCTGTCACATGGAAATAATTTGCTTTGCTTACAGAGTCATCGCAAAGATCGCACAAAATGTGGGCTGTCGCAGCCCTCTTGTACCCCGAAACATGTTCTGCAAGGAGAAGGCACTGCTGCTGTCACAGCTGAGGGTTGTACTGCTTCCCCCAGAGAAGACGCAGGAAGGCCAGGCCCTCCTTCTGGTTCCGCTTCTGACCTATGGCAGCGCCACCCTGGGCTTCTCTGGAACAGTGAGAAACTTGCATGAAGCAGGGTCTCTAAAATCCAGTCTGCTCTGATGCCCAGGGAACATGGCCACAGCGTGGGCGAAGCACTGAGGCTGGACCCTGACTGCACACTCACTCCCAGGGGTCACCTTGACACCCTCCCCCATCTGGGGAAATTGAGGAAGGTCATGGGCAGAACCAGGACCGAAGAAGTCAGCATCACTCACCTTTGGGAGCCTCACCCTCACTGGGGATGTGGGAGCCTCCAGCTTCCACCTCTCATCTCTGCCAGGAGAAGGGAGACAAAGGTCACCCCGCTCTCTGGCTCGCTAGAGGCCTGGCCATCCCTACCATGTCGGTACCTGGAGGAAACGAAAGAGCAAAGCAGCAGCGCCTGTGCGGAGAAGGAAAGGCAGGAGACATTTATAAATGACCCTCTTAGCTGTTTACGAGACACCTTCTGAGAGAAAGCAGAGGAGGAGAAATAAACTTGAAGTAGGGAGCCCTGGCGGGTGTCCTCGATGCGCTTTGATAAGCCAGCTGCGCCAGGATTTCTTCTCTGTTTTTTATGGCCAACTTTACGGCCCTGTGTTTGGGACTCTTTATCAGGGGCCGGAAAGAGAGAGTGAGCAAGATCCAAAGCAAAGTGCCTTCCCCAGCAACTCCAAAAGCAGATACTACCTCATCTGGAGATTAAGATAACCCGTGTGCCTCCCAGTCCAAGCAGCCGTCCCCCCAGACGCTCAGATCTGGTGCGGAGAAGACATTCCTGAGCATGCAGTAAAGGAGCTCTGGGCCTTCCTGGAAACCTGGCCAGCCTGAACCCACGTGACAACAAAAGCAGGGCTCGGACGAGGACAGGCTCTCCCGAGGCCAGTCAGTGGGCCTCTCTGGATCCCTCGTCCCAAAGCTCAGGACTTACCAACACAGCCTAGGGCTCCTTGCTGGGCCAGGTTGGGGCTGGGGCTCTACTATCCCTACCTCCTAACTGACCAGGATTGTGTCATAGATTTAAAAAGAATAACAATAATAATAATAATAAAATTAAAACCCAGGAAAGATATGGTGGGAGGGGGGTTTACATCAGGCAACCTAGATGTAAATCCCAGCTCCTCTCCTTGCTGCCTGACACACTAGCACCTTTTATTTTTGGCCTTGGTTTTCTCATCTGTAAAATGGGCCCCCCACAAAAAAAATTTAAGTCCCTAACTCTAAAGGATGGGCCACACAGAAAGGACTCAACAAATAAAAGTAGGATACATATTGGATGAAAATTGCCAGGTGCCGGTATTCCTGATTCATTTTCCCAGCCTGCCTGTGCCCCGGAAGCCTGACCTTCATCGGAATAACAGGGGTCCTAACCCTGCCCTACATGTATGGCTAACCTTACCTGGCTCCTTACATGGGTCCTGAGCTTGGGGCACAGGGGAGGGTCCAGAACTGGAAAAAGACATCATCCCCACTCCCCCGGGGAGAGGGGTGGGCAGGTGTCATGGCCAAAAATGAACGCATGGGATGCATCCTGTACAAATACAGAATGTGCCCAGAGCAGAGCTCTGCACTGGGCGGAGGGAGCCAGAGAGTGGATACAACCTAGTCTTCTAAAAGAGCCTGCGGAACACTCTGCCGAAGCAGGGTATGCGACTGGACTTGGAGAAAATTTTGTCACAAGAAAGTAGCAGGGAGAAACTATTCCCCAGAGTCTGGTGCCAGGTCCTCAGTGAATCTGGTGGAGGACTGGAAGGTGACAGGACATGAGACTGGCATCCATTTAGCAAGAGCCTGGTGTGTGGGCTGGGCAGTGCTTACGAAAGCGCTGAGTTTGGAACCTGGGGCGAGGGAGCCACAGCACTTTAGAGTGCTGTTGGAGGTGCCTTTTGATCTCCGGATCCCCAATCTCAAGGAAGGACTATGGAAATCTGGCGAGGTGGCCCAAGCCCGGTGTTAGGTCTGGGGAGCGCGCTCTCTCGTGGTGGGCTGGGTGTCAGCTGGGTTAACACCGGCCCCCCACACCACCACCATGTGGCTACTTCGCTGCGTGCCGCCTGCGCTTTGGTGTGAACGCTTTTCCAGGGCAACCAAAAGGCCGGACTAGGAGCCCTCACTCCTGCGCAGGTGCCCGGGTCGCTCAGTCGCTCAATCCACGCTGATACTGAAGCGCCTCCGCGCGCCTGGACACACGACTGACTGCCTCGGCGGCGCCAGTACCCCGCGAGCGCCCCTTCCCCTGCTCCTCTGACTGCCCTTCACTGCAAGCGAAACCTACAAGCCTTCGCCCCCCTTCCTGGGTACATTTCAGCTCAACTTCCCCTACGTCGCCATCACAAGTGTGTGCGCCACCCATCGGTCTGTCGGCCCCATCCAGACAGCCGGGAATGGGCTCCTCCAGCAGGACCCCAAGAGCATTCCTGTGTCCTTAACCCAGAGACCCTTCCTCTTTTTCTTCGCTCTAGCTCCTGGCCCTTCTGCCTTTCCAGGACCCTCCAACAGCTCCTGTTGGCCTGTGGAGCCATGCCCTCTGCCCCCTAAGCAGAATGCCATATAGCCTTTTATTAATTTACTTTAGGGTTTAAAAAAATATTTTACTTTGACATAATGTAGATTCATAGAAGTTGCCAAAATAGCACTGCCAAGTCAACTGTATAACTTCACCCAATCTCAAGATCAGAAAATTGACTCTAGTGCAAAGTGTGTGTCTAGTTGTGTCAATTCATAACATGCATGAGTTCATGAAATCATCCCAAAAATCAAGAGGCTGAACTAGCTCATTGACACCAAGATCTCCCGCCTAATATCCTTATAATCCCCAACCTCTGGCAACTAGTAATCTCTGTCTAATTTTTTTTTTTTTTGAGACAGGGTCTCACTTTGGAGTTCAGGCTGGCCCTGAGCTCACTACGTAGCCCAGGCAAGCCTTGAACTCAGCAATCCTCCTGCCTCTGCCTCCTGAGTGCTGGGATTACAGGCATGAACCACCACGCCCAGCATTGTGGGGTGTGGTACTGATTGCTGGCGGGCTCGAGTCACCACACCCAGTATCACATCATTGTATGTGGTTACCAGGATCGAACCAGGGACCTTGCACTTGCCAGGCAGGCGCTGGAACCACTGAGCTAAATTTCTGGCCCTCTGTCTAAAATTTTAAACTTTGTCACTTTCCTGAGGATGTAGTTTGGTGGTAGAATATGTCTCTAGCATAGTCAAAGCCCTGGGTTTGATCACCAGAACCAGTGGAAATTTCTGTCATTTTTTAAGATGTTATATAAATAGAATTATACAGTGTATGACCTTTTGCAATTGATTTTTTTTTCAGACAGGGTCTCACTTTGTAGTTCAAGCTAGCTCTGAGCTCACTATGTAGCCCAGGCAAGCCTCGAACTCAGCAATCCTCCTGCCTCTGCCTCCCAAGTGCTGGGATGACAGGCGTGAGCCACTACGCCCAGCACTGCAATTGATTTTTTTAATCAAGATGGAGAGTCAGCCAAAACAATCAATAGTTTATTCTTTTTATTGTTGAGTAGCATTCTGTGATGTGGATATACCACAATTTAACCATCACCCATTATAGGACATGTTAGTTATTTCCAGTTTTTAGCCATTCCAAGAAAAATTGCTACAAAAACTTGTGCACATCTTAAGCCAAGCATTTGCCTTATCTTTTAAACTGGCCAACATATTTCATCAAAATGTCACTTCTTGGGCTGGAGATTTAGCTCAGTGGTTCCAGTGTCTGCCTTGTAAACGCAGTGTCCTGAGTTTGATCCCGGTAACCACATACAATGCTGGGCGTGGTGACTCACGCCCACCAGCAATCAATGCCACATACCACAGTGCCGAGGGTGGTGGCTCACACCTCTAATCCCAGCACTCAGGAGGCAGAGACAGGAGGACTGCCGAGTTTGAGGCTTGTCTGGGCTACATAGTGAGCTCAGG
>PVIC010000580.1:17784-32238 GCA_004025085.1 Thryonomys swinderianus | reverse complement strand
CACTGAGCCAACCCTCCAGCCCAAGATGGACTTTTTTTTAAGTACATGTACAAAAAAATTTAGATCAGCATGAGAAATGGACCCTGAACTCAAGAGATATAATGCCTAAATTGCTGGTCATCTACACTGCTTTAAATAGGCAAGGTGATGGAAATTCACTTTTCTTCTTCCACTCTTTTGCCACCGGGCTCCATCCCAGCCCTCAGGGAACAGAAAGCAAAACAGAAATATAAGTAGGAAGCAACGAACATAGACATTTGAACTCAGAACACTTTCTTTCTGGGTGGGAGATGTTGACCAAGGTTAAGGACCCATAGCACATTTGAATAAACTGAGGCTCAGGTGAGGGAAATGTCTTGCCTTACCACACCCCACTTTTGTTCTGCCCTCCTTTGAAGAAGTCATATTTGTCTGGACTATGGGCAGGGAGTGAGAGAGATCCAACTTGAGTCCCTTGAGTTGGATGGGGGCTGTTGAGCCCTGATTCAGCCTAGGTGTCTCGAGGCGTCACAAGCTCCCAGTTGCTGGTACCAGACCAGCTCGGTGTCTTGGAACCACTCTTTGCCACTGCTGACTGAAGTTTAGCTAACTTTCCCGGTTCTTAAAGGAAAAAGAATACTTGGGATCAACAGAACACACTGACATGCCAGCCTACCCATGCCCCTACCAGCATCTGAGGACCTCAGGGCTCCTAGAGAACCAGCTAGAAAAGTTGCCACAAGCACAATCTAGGCTCTGGCATTTGGTCCAAAGCAGATGGGATAGGACGATTGTATGCTTTTGTAGAGGCAGCCCTGGGGACAAGGTCCCACAGAGCTTTCAGACCAGGCCACTCCTCCTCCCTCACTATTTATGGCCCCTTGGAGGCTGTTCTCCACTTTGTTCTGCCAAACAAGCTTGCTCCTTACTCCCAAGTCAGCCAGGGACTTGGTAAACATTTGTCAAGACTCGTCCCCTCACCCTGTGTTTATCCACTCGGCAGAGCTCCGGGCTCCGAGCACAAACAAGCCTCACCCCAAGGCTCAGAGGCAGCCCCCATGCTCCACCTGCGGTGTCCCCAGGTGGAAGTCTCTCTGTGCACCAAAAGTCTGGCCTCCTCGCACCCTGCCTGACAGGCCACCATGGTTTCTTGCGATGAGGCATTCCCCTGGGCCATCAATGAGTCACTCCCAAGTGGCAGTGAGTTGGAGCCCCCAGAAAGCACATTTTTTGAGGAGATGCCACACCTTGATTTCATAGTCAACATCAGGGAATAGACAGACAGATGGAGCACCAAAGAGCAGAGATGTTCTGAGGAAGCCAGGTCTCTGGGCCGTGGTTTCTCTGTGTAAGTAGTAGGAACCCAGAGGGGAAACCGTTCTCCATGATGTGGTTGTATCCGATGTTACAGCACATCGGCCAGGGCTGAGAGGAGCAGACTAGGAGCCCAAAGCCCAAACACAGCTCTCTCACTTTCTGAACCTCAGTTTCTTGATCCTTGGGGCTCAAAACAATCCTTGCTCAACACATGTGCTTTAAGAACTAAAGGAGCTAACGTTTAGGAAGATGTTGGCAAAGGCCTGGCCCACACTTAGGCACTTAGTCCACAGGAGCTGGTGTTATTACTACTATTATTTGGAATCTTGTGCCGGTCCCGGAGTTTTTCCTTGGTTGACAGCAGGACTGACAGCTGTGATGAAGAAATTGCCTGTTACAAAGAGCCTGACCAGGCTAGGCATACAGGTGGTGCTTAAAAAAATGTTAGCCCCCCTGCACACATCCTGTTGGCATTCCGTAGATGATATCTGCTGGTTGGAATCACAAATGGCAAGTGGGAAAGTTAAAAAGAACAAGGAGCACCAGGTCCCTGCCACCCTGAGCAG
Source organism: Thryonomys swinderianus (assembly GCA_004025085.1). Lineage (NCBI taxonomy): Eukaryota > Metazoa > Chordata > Mammalia > Rodentia > Thryonomyidae > Thryonomys > Thryonomys swinderianus. Next base: position 30,376 of record PVIC010000580.1, on the reverse strand, counting down.
GGTGAGGTCAGGAAGACAGCCAGGTGCTGCCCGCCAGTTTTCTCTGCTATGGCAAGAACCAAGATGAGCAGAGGCCTTGGCTGGGTATATGGGGACCTCACGTTCCCGGGGCACCTCACCCATCAGAGGTGCTTGCTAGCCCAGTGCACACTCTTCTGAAGTGAATATTTATTTAGGGTTTGCAGAGAAGGGAAAAAATACAAAGTACTTCAAAGCACTCCACAGAGGAAAAGGGACTGCATATCCCCAGGGGTCCACCTAGGGGGCCCATAGCCAGTAGTGAGCTTAGCCCAGGGTCTACTAGACGCTTTTCTAGATGAACACTTGAGCCTGTTGCTGAGAACCAGGCCCTGTGCACAAGGGCATCGCCATACCTCACAGTCCCGCAAGCCAAGAACTGTTCACATCTGGATGACTGCGAGACAAGATTCACAATGCGAAGAGGGCGGAACTGGATTCACATCCAGACTGACCTGCTGTGAGCCTTCCATACTGAGAAGAATGTGGCTCACACAAACACACTGAGCCCCTAAGGCTGCTCCACAAGGGTCTGGTAGTGAGGCTGGAGAGTGGAGTTCACAGCTTGGTGTGATGCAACAGCAGGCGCCAGCTCCTAAACCAACCTCAGCTCTACACAAAAGCACATCCATCTCTCTGAGCATGGGGGGTGTGCCCATAATCCCAGCATTCTGGGAGGCTGAGGCAGGAGAATGGCAAGTTTGAACTGGGCAACTAACTTAGTGACATTAGCACCTCAAAATTTAAAAATAAAAAGTACCACGGATGTAACTTACTGCAAAAGCCTTGGGTTCAACTCCCAGTACCTCAAAGGAACATATCAGGAGCAGCATCATCCCCAAGGACTCCTCAAAACAGCAGTCACTAGAAAGCCACCACCTCTGTGCACCCAGGATTCCCAGGCTGAAAGGGAACAGCCCACAACACTGAAGAAACATAAATATTTCATGGGCAGTTCCCTCCTGCTTGGCCTCCAATCATGTTTTCAATTGTCATGAAACAACTCAGAATTTCCAACTCAGGGCTAATAGGCTGCCGTCAGCCAGCCAGCACAGGCTGAGATAATTATTTTAAAAGCTTCTGACAGGACTGTGCACTGTACTGGCTCCCCAAACTGTCTGTCTTCAGTGGTGGCTGTGCCCCTTCAGGCCCCAAGCAACCTGCCACCCCATGCTGGACACAGACACTGGAAAGCTGCTGAGGCCCTGGCCACAGAGCCAAGGAGCAAGAGAGACCAACCCTAACCCTACAGAAGGTTAAAGAGAGGCCCTCGACAGGGCAACCCAGGAAAAGCAGGGCCGTAACTTCCCACCTTCCTATGTCCCAGGTCAAGCTGTGGCCGCCTACGCTTACAGAAGATCAATGAATAGGTGGACAGACGGTAAAACAAGGCAGATGCAGTGACTGAGGGGATGACCTTGCAATAACCTGTTCCCAATCCACCTCCTCAAATCCATCCTCCACTGTAAAAGCGAGTAGTCATTTTTTCTTTTCTTCTCAAATTGGGGAACGAGCCAGGGCCTTGCACACACTAAGCATATGCTCTACCTCAAAATTACACCCCCACCCCAGGAAGAATAGCCTTTCTAAAACATAAATCAGGTCTAATAGGTCTTATAAAAGAGGAAGAAAATGTTCAAAGGGAAATGGGAAATGGGGGTACAGAGGCAGGCTAAGAAGGGAAAGAAAAATTGGATGCTAAAAAAAATGGAAACAAAGCTTATGTACAGAGTGGGTAGGAAGGAGGGCAGGGGAATAGGAAAAAATGTGAATCAAGATGTGTCATGTACAACTACAAATTCTCATTGATGAATGTGGTCATAATGTATAGCTAAAATGTATTGATAAAGGAAGAAAGTACATAAATCTGAACAAATCTGCCACCATTCCAACCCTTCATCTGTTCCTCTTTTTTTTTGAGACAGGGTGTCCCTTTGTAGTTCAGGCTGTCCCTGAGCTCACTATGTAGCCCAGGCAAGCCTCAAACTCAGCAATCCTCCTGCCTCTGCCTCCTGAGTGCTGGGATTACAAGCTTGAGCCACCAACTCCAGCATTTGTGGTATGTGGTGTGGTACTGACTGCCAGTGGGGATGATCCACACCATTATTGTCTGTGCTTACCAGGGATTGAACCAGGGACCTTGCACTTGGTAGGCAGGCTCTGGAACCACTGAGCTAAATCTCCAGCCCCATCTGTTCCTCTTTGCCTTCAGGACTCCCTCCCACCCTCTCAACTGAGGAATTATGAAGCCCATGCCACATGGTTCCCACTTGGTTCCCCAACTTCCTCTAGGTCAAAGAATAGGAATGTGATGGCAATTAGGAAAAATTTCATGGAGAATGGTAGTCGTGCCGATTCTGTTCCCCCCATGCCCTGCCTTCGCTCCTGTTTCCAATAGACAGGTGCTCATCAAGTAGCCACACTGACTTTCTGGTAGACTGTCAAGAGAACCTCTGCACATATTACTTTTTTTTTCAGATGCTACTTTCTAGAAAGGGGTATCAGAGAGTAGAAAAACCGTCCCCGGCAATTCCTCAGAGTGGCATTGATGATCCTCCATTATGCAGATTTCCTCCCAGCACTGTGCTCCAAATGTGATTAGTGGTTGGTGTGTCGGCCTCTTTGGCTTGACCCAAATAAGCAGGAGCCACCACAGTCACAGAATCACAGGCACAAAATATATTCTCTTGAAACTTTTGCTGACTGAGAAGGTCCTGGGCCAGGACTCCCACCGTACTATGCATGTGCTCACAGAACTGCAATGGAAAAAATGAAAATAGAAACACCAGAGATGCCCAAATGCCTTCTCTTTTTGGGGTAAAATAATGCTCAAACACATCCATATCCCACCTGACCCTAGCAGGTCAGCTACTCTTTTGAGCTTCCAACTCACTCTTTCTCATAAATGAAGAGAATGCAAATAAATCCTCCCTCCTATGAATTCATTTCTGTTAGTATTAACCAGACTCTGGGCCTCTCGGAGACTTTCTGAAAATCCTCCACATCTACCCACAGGAGAGGGCAGGAACAATTCTGATTGACTTGACTCTGCCCACAGTTGGGTCTCCTTGTCACGTTGGGCAGACTCTCCACTCATAACATCATCAGGCCCCTAAGAACTGCAAGGGCAGGAGCTTCTTTCCCTGTCTCCAGCTCAGAGAACTTGCTGCTGGGGCCTGGAGGATTCTTCGGGGAGTGTGGTAAATATTTCTTCCCATAGAGGGACTCTTCCCATCTTCTGGGGTACGGTCTGAGATCTGGGTCAAAAACCGTCCTGAGCCATTCTTCTCTACAAAGTGACTGGCTCAGGAAAGGTCTGACCACTCTGGGGGAAGGTGTACAGTTGGCACAAGAAGCTCAATCCTGTTCTGGAGGAACTTGTAATTCATAGGAGCAACTGGTTTTAATCAGTTACATAAATATGAATTTCAATACTACTACAATAAAATGATGAAGAAAAGGACACTTCCCTATTTTAATTAGGTACTGAGATAAGAAATACTGCTTGAAGGGGTATCACGGCTTCCAACATAACTGTGGCTGAAGACATTTGCCGGTTATGTTTTATGTGAACCCATGTGACAAATTCCTCATAGAGTTTTTCTCTTGGAGAAAAGCAACTAGAGGAAGCATGCTAGTTTGGAAGAAGGGACCAGCCATTTCTTTCTGACTGAGCATTTGGAAGGTCAACACTAAAATGCTACTTCAGGGTCTGCACATCATGGATTGAATCTGTCCACCCTCACCATAAACATACATATGCACCAAGATGTCAAACCCAAAACAAATTGTGAAGCATTCTTCCCAGAAGAAGGAAAAATAAGATCATAAAACGTACATTTTGGCCCAACCTAACTCACCAAGAACCTCCCGGGTTCCAGGCCCTGGTCACACCCCACCCCACCAGCCCACCCAGCTCTCCTGAGAAGAAAATTCCTAATGGCTAAGCAGGGAACAGGGCAGGTCTATTAAATCAGAAAAGGGGTCTGTTCTCACCTGCCTCAGCCAGCACAACCACTCCAAAGACAGGAAGAAACAAAAATGAAAGTAAAGCAACCCGAGGGATGTTACCATTAGCATTCAGTTCAGAAGCCAAGACTCTCACCTTCACCTTCTCATCCATTTCTCAGGAGGTGGGAGATCTTATTTTCCCATTTCACAGATAGAGAAGCTGAGGCTGGAGAAGGTTCCGTGACTTGCCCAAAGCCACACATCCAGGAAAAGGCACAGATAAAATTTCAACTCTAGCCATCAGGTGCCAGAGACACCCTTTTGGGAACCATATGCACTGCCCGGGAACAAGGGCATGCAAAGAATCTCACATGCTGCCCAGTCACCCGCTAGGAACAAACCTCAGGGAAATCTCCATTTTGCAGGGGTATGAAGGTGTGACATCCTGCTGCAGACTCCAGAGTGAACATCACCCCAGGTAAGAACCTGTCCTTTCCTCCACCGGAAGGAGCCACGAGTTGCACATACGGACAAAGACGTGAGGTGTTTTAAGGGGGCCTATAAGCCTCTCGGAGCTTGGCAGTTCTGGAGTCCATTCCTGCCAACAGACCGTTTTCACACGTAGAACAGCGCAAAGGGATGAAGGAGGAGTGCCACAACCCCAGCGCGCAGGCTTCGAGTCGGGAAGATGGCTTTCCTCCGCCGGGCAGGCCAGGTCTAGGTCTGTTTGTGCTTTGCTCAGGACTCTTAAACCTAAAGATCCCGTGCGCCTGGAGCTCCATACACGCACCAGAGAGGGGCTCCTGCGCCGCAGGGGAGGATGTGGAATGCCTTCCCCACTGAAGGCACCACCACTGCGTGAAGCGGCCCGACTGCCCAGGCCTCAGCCAGTCGGCCCGGCTTCCGGCTTTGGGGGTTAGGCAGGGGTCCCAGATCATGTTCTCCAGCCAGGTCAGCCCACACCTGTGGGCTCGCAGAACCCGGCCTCAGCCACAGCAGCTGTCGGCAGAAGCAGGCAGGGAGGCGCCGCTGGTGAGGGCGCCTCATGAAACATTAATGCCGGCCCGCCGCCCTGCCAGCCAGGCACCTTGCGCGGCAGCAGCGTCCTGAGGCCAGTGGCCATGGTGGGCAGCTTTGGCTGCACTTGTCTCTGAGAGGGACAGGCCACAACCGGATTCGTCTTTCCATGCCACAGTCCCAACAACCGAGGCTCCATCTGGGCGTTTGGGGAAACAGGGACAGGCTCCGCTTTCCCCCTCGGAGGCTTCTAGCACAGGCCACTGTCCAATGCCTGGCACCCGAAAGGTAGCGGGTGTTGGGGGAGCCCCCAGAACCCCTCTATCCTGCACATCTCCCAGGGGCCACCAGACAGCAACAGGCCTATGGGCCATATGGGTTGAGGCCTCCCGGTTCTCTAGCTGGGAGCAGGATGACCGCTGGAGCGTGTTCAGGGCTGGACAAGGGGGCAAGCAGGGTCTGTCCTTCTGGTGTGGGTCTTCCCCCTCCTCAGCTGTCCAGCGCTGGAAGAGAGAGAAGGAAGGAATCCCCCACCCCAAGTATGGCGCCCGCAGCTGGCCCTCTCTAGCTCACCCCACCTTTTACAGAGAAACCAAGGGTCTGTCAGTCCTCTGCGTCTGCCACACTCTGAGCAGAAAGAGGGAAAGGTAGAATCTCAAAACCCCAGCTTGAGTGTCACCTGGCAGGACCCCAGGAAATTCCGCCCAGACCCTGACTGAACGGAAATCAGCCGGGCCCCACACGTGCCAGGTGGGAAACTGAGCCCAGGGAGAGAAAGCGAGCGGGACCCACAGCGGCTCTGCTGCCAGCGGCTGGGCCCCTCCCTGCGCACGCAGTCTGAGCGCGTCCAGGTCCGGCCGCCCGAGCTGCGCAGGCCGAGCCTGCGCCCGGAAGGGCACCGGGACCGGCCGAGGGGCCGCGCACCGCCCTCCCCGCCGGTCTGGGCAGCACCTCGCCTCCCCTCCCCCTTCCCGCCTCCCGGCCGGTGTCCCCGCCTTCCCCGCGGCGACGGGCGACGGCGGCGGCGGCGGCGGCGGTGGCGGCGGGAGGAGCGGGTCGGGCTGTGGCAGCCCCGACCCTAAGCCTGGGATGTAGCGAACCGGCAGGGACTGTAGCAGCCCACAGAGCCTGAAGCCGAGTTGGATCGGGCCCCCAGCCGGAGCCGAAACGTGAGGCGGAGTCCGCAGCGGGCGAGCCCGGACCCGACGAGCCGCAGACGCCGCGCTGCCCGGGTGGGGTAAGAGCCTCAGCTAGGGGCGCGGGGTCTCCGCGGCGGAGGGACGCAGGGAGGTGGTGGCTCAGTCAGCACCGTTTGCTCCTGGATCATCTGTGGGTCCAGCCCGCCGCGCGGGACCGAGCGCAAAGCGCGGAAGGTCAGGCGCCACCGAGGCAGCGCATGGAGCTCTCCCTGCGCCCCGGGCGTGCGGTCCTCGGCGCTACTTCGCCTAACCTGCGTGCCCACCCCGCGCCTCGGCCTAGCCACACCAAGAGGGCAGCAGCCTCGGGGACGCGGGCTTCAGCTCTGTGAAGGCTAAGCCCAGGAAGCCCTTAGCCTCTCATGGCGGCGTGAGACCAGGGGGCCTGGGCGAGAAAGGGACCCGCAAAAGGGCCGCGGTGCCTAGGATGGGGCCGGTCACCAGTGGAAACCCTGGCCCCACGGGAGGGTCTGGGACTTTGGCCATAGCTTCGCGTCAAGAGGGTATTTTTCCCAAACGAAACCGCTTCATTCGTTCGTTCTTTTGGGCAGCAATGCTGCAGAAAATCAGCACACACCAGCCAGAGTCCCAGCTATCTCTGACCAAGGCCCCGACATCCCACTGCCACGCTCAGAAGTGCCACCGTCCAGGGACCGCCTGCCCTTGCTGGCATGATCTGAGCTTTTCTTCCCCTGAGAGAAAACCCAAGTGCTCCTCTCAAAAATCCAATAAAGACGTTTCAGCGGCTCTCGCCCGCTTGGTTGTTGACGCAGAGTCTTTGCGCACACCGCCGCTACTCTAGAACCGGGTCTCCAAATTCTGAAATTGACCAGTCCCCTAAATTGGAGACACTTATGGTATAGCGAAGCCAGGGCCCCAAGCCCTAGATCACAGTAATGGGAGCCGCCGGCTGAAACCCAAGTCCCAAGATTTTCTGGCTCATAGGAGTTCTCTGAGTCTGAAAAATATTTGAGCCCACTTGGAGAAATTAAGGCTTGGATATTCTCTTGGCTTTCGTAGGTCACTAGCATGCCAGAGGGAGAAAAGCCTAGGTTGCTGTCCATCCTTAGTAGGTGGCTGCTAACCATGGCAAAGGACACAAATCTGGGGTAAGGACATAAGCTACCGCGGCGGGGACAGCCCTGGAGATGACTTCCCATATTTCTTCTCTTTCCCCAGAGTGCTTTGGGCTTCCACAGCTCTGCCTGGGACGAAGAGGGGGCTAGAGACGGTCTAGAGCAGGCCTCCAAGATTCTCAGATGCAGAGGCAGCATTTGTTGACCACCAAGGCAGGCTTTTGCGTGTACTTCTCCCAGGAAACTAGCTACTGGGAGGAGAAGTCTGTGGGGCGGCCAAGGCAGGCCCTCTGCTTCCAGTTGTGACTCTGCTGCTACAGTACCGTCCTAACCTTTCCTGCCCCCTCAGCTTGGTCGTTCTCAGAAGCCAGACAGCGTCCCTGCAGACACTGCGGTGAGCAGTGAGCAATGGGCCCTACTAGCCACTGAAAGTTCCGCATTCCACACTTCCATTGTGCGCTGCTGGCAGCCAGCTGTCCAGCCCAAAATACATCCCAGCTCGCCCTCCGGACTTCGGACAAGCTGGGGAACCCCAATAGGAAAGAAGTTCAGTCTAGGGTCCTAAGAAGCCTAAGGAGTCCAACCAGGTTGTTCTAGCATCTACCTGAGCACTCTCTGTCCTCCTCACCCAGTAACTGCTCATATTCCAAAAACTAAGAACTTCTTAAGGGGGGGGGGGTCCTTAGGTCAGGCAGAGGTAGGTGGTCCTGCTCCACTCCCAAAACTGGGTTTTCGAGTTTGAACCTCTCTCCGGCCTAAGAGGCTTAGGACTGGAATGTCCCAGAGAGTCGCGGATGGCCCTGGGGCAGGACATGGCACATTCCTTCCTTTTTCCTAAAATCCCTTGATTCTAGGAGTAGGGATTAGAGCCGGGCACCCCCATGGGTGGGTGAAAGGATCCCCCCCTGCCATGAGGACCCTCTGATCACTCTTCTCAAATTAAATTACTAAATCATTCTTGGGCCTAGAGTCTGTTTTGAGTCAACCAGCTTTAGAAAGAGTCCTTGTGGTAACTACTTCAACCCCCACAGCAGCCTTGACTCCTCTACCTACCCCAGTCAAGACCCTAATCCCCAAAAGTCTTGAAAATCACAGAATGCTTGCTGGCTGTGTGGCTAGAGAGGCATTGGGGGGCAGAGATAGGGCACACGATCTCAGGTCCAGTAAGCCCCTCCTTCCTCTTCTGTGGTCTGGTCCACCAGCAAGTGACCTGGAGGCTAAAGTAGCAGGTCCAGTCCCATGTGGACTGAGTTTCAGGAGGCACAGTGCTGGCCAAGCCATGGTCAGGGTCACACAGCAAAGCCAGGGGAATATTGCTGTCCCCTGTCCTCCGTACATGTGGTGACAGAGAGACAAAGAGACAGAGACAGAGAGAGGAAGCAGTGGGAGACTGTAGCTGGGAAAAGCAGTCGCTCCTAAGTCCTTCTCTAGCCAACACCCAGAACCAGACATAGCCTCCTCTCGGTCAGTCCCTTCCTTGCTCCTCCATCATTCACAAGTGCTGAACCACAGACCCCTCCCACACAGCAGTCCCCACTAGCCTCAGCCCCTCTGGTGCTCAGAGCCCATAGGTATAGAGGGCTTTGCCACCTTGCATCTAGATTTCCAAATAAAGGAACTATTGTGCCTGTCTGGAACACTGCCAGAAGCTTGGACCTAGAGGGGCACACAGCAGGTGCTCAATAACTGCACTACATGCATCGCAGGGAGAGACTACGCCCCTTACACTGAGCAGCTGGAAGTGAGAAGAGTTACAGAGCAGTCCCCCAAAGGCAGACCATTTGCTTCCGTTTCCCTGCCCAGAGCTGCACTGTGCTTCCCACCTTGGCCTGACAGTGAGTTTAAAACACCTCACCTGGGGCTGGGGCTGGGGATTTAGCTCAGTGGTTCTGGCACCTGTCTTGAAAGCGCAAGGTCCCAAGTTCAATCCCCAATAACCACATACCATAATGCCAGGCAGGGTGACTCACACCCACCAGCAATCAATATCACACACCACAATGCTGGGTGTGGTGGCTCACACCTGTAATCCTAGTACTTGGGAGGCAGAGGCAGGAGGATTGCTGAGTTCCAGGTTTGCCTGGGCTACAAAGTGAGCTCAGGGCCAGCCTGAACTACAAAGCGAGACCCTGTCTCAAAAAAACAAACCAACAAACAAACAAACACCACCTCTCCTGTCCCCTAGCAGCCAGCTTTCCTAACAGCAGCACATGTGTGTGTGTGGACCTATGTGGAGGTGTAGTGTGGATGTGCACACTCCCACTCTCCGTGGCCTTTGTGCATCTAGGCTGCCCTGTAGGTAAGGCAGCCACAGGAAGAGAGTGTGTGAAGGGGCACTTTCAGCACCGGGGTGTCTCCTTGAAAGAAGATGTCTGATGCTCCGTCAAGAAATGCAGTAAAAGGTAGAGCAAAGGGCAAATGCTGAACAGTTACCGATTCCCCACATTCCTCTCCTCTGACCAAGACTAATTTCATCCTAGGGATCTCAACTTGGAAGGAAAAGGGGTCCCAGGCCTTCCTCACTGGACTTCCAGGGAAGCCTCCTCTCTCTATGTTTGCCTCATCCTCTCTTTCCTGTGGTCAGATGCCTTGTGAAAATGGACTAGGCCAGTGACGGTAAACTTTTTGGAGCCTTCAGTGATAATAGCCTGCTGCGGGCACATACATATGTGCCACAGGCTCACCACTCCTGGGATAGGCCCTAAAGAGTTGTGCCCTCTCTCCAAAGCCTGGAATGGGGATCCTCTGGTTGAGGCCAAAGAAGTGGGAGGAAGGCTCAGTTCCACCCTTCATTCTGCCTTTGCCCCCAAAGTCCACACCCAGGGCTCAGCCTGAGGACACCGTTGGGAGCTGCCAGAATGGGCCTGGGCACTGCCCCTGCCCTGGTGCCTCCTTCTGATGGGGGCTGGGGGAGACAGCTTGTGGAACCCCTCCCCATCCTGACCTCACAGTCAGTCTAAGCAGGGACCCCAGGAGAAGATGAGAATGGCCTACCTACTGAGGCAAGAGCACTGGGGCCTGGGGAGTAGAGAAGATCCTCTCCCCCAGCCCTCTTGCTGCCTAGTTGCTGTGTCTGGTGGAGCTGGTCAGCAGGTGAGGGCCAAAGGCAACGTGGGGTCCGGCTGTGGCCGGAGAAGCAGGTCAGGGCCGCACCCTGCGGCCCCAGCAGTGGTCTGTTTGCCCAAGATGCAGAGGTCTCAGGGCCAGTTAACAATTGCTGAGCAAAATCCTTCAACAAACTTCACTGAAGTGGGAGGACTTAAGGAGGGTTCACTCCTGGGAGCTGTAAGGGTAATAGCTCTACCTGTGGCCGGCAGGGCCTCCTGGAGCCACACCTTACTACCACCCTGTAAAGGAACCCAGAGGACTGAAGGCCTCCTGAGCTGCCAGCCCATCCTTGGGAGACAGCAGTAACCTGGACTATCAAGCCTGTGATTGAACCCTTGAGAAGTGGGACCCAGCCTGGGGAGGCTGCCCCCCAACAACACAGAGGCTGCCAAGGCCAACCCTAGGGTTGCCAAGGCCAGCGCCTGACTGGCCGGAGAAGGTGCAAAAGAAGGAGGTAGAAAAGGCAGTGGGGGCCTGGCTGGGCTCTTGGGGTCTCCCGCTGAACTTGCCAGCGGCCTAGAGCCAGGAGAAACGTTTCGTCTGATTAGAAGCCATCATTTCTATCCCAATCCCGGAAAATTGACTGCGGTGCAGAGAGGGAGGCCCGAGGAGCAGCGGCCTTAGGGGAGAGAGGGTCCTAGCTAATTAGGAGGCTGCATGGGGGCCCATTAGAGCGAAGGCTGCTGTCACTCAGCCGGGCTGGGTTCCCGGGGAGAAGAGGCCAGGGAAGGAGGGGCCGACGGCCCCTCGACGAGGACACCGCTGGGAGCTGCTGGAACGGGCCTGGGCGCTGCACCCGCCCTGGCGCTGTGGCTCTAAGGAGCACGATCCTGTTCGGCGGCCGTACTGCCGTCCCGGGCTGTTCACGACAGCGGCTGGGGACTTCGAGGAGGCCCAAAGAGGAGTTGACGCAAAGCGAAACAAGTCATTCGGGGCCTAAGGTGGGCACGAGCCGCGCGGGACTTGTAGGCCAGATGCGTTTCTTTTGTGAGGCCGAGGGAGAAGTCGGTGTGTCACCGGGGAAGGAGTGAGGAGCGGCGCGGCCGCGGGGGGCGGGGAGGCGGCGGGAAGGTGGCTGCGGAGGGGGAGGGAGCGGGCGAGGCCAGCAGGGAGGGCGGGCGGCGGAGAGGGCGCGGCGGCGCGGGCGGCTCGGGGCTGGATTCCGCCCGCGCTCCTCCGCTCGCTTGCTCGCTCCCAGCCCCCTCCCACCCGGCCCACCCCACCCACCACCCCTGGCGCAGGGACTGCTGGAACCTGGCGGTGCGCGCTGTCGCTTTAAGACAGACACTGCCGGCGCGGTCCCGAGCCTTAGAAACCGGCCCCGGATCGGGAGCCTGAGCCGAAGCCGGGGCCGGGCGGGCGGGCGGCCGAGGCCCGAGCGGCGGGAGCGCAGTGCGGAGCGCGGAGCCGAGCGCCCGGTCGCGAAAATCCGCCGCCGCCGCCCGCCCGGCCCCGCAGCCCCGGGCGGTCCATGGAGCGGGCGCGGCGTCGCTGCGGGCGCGGGCAGCCCTCGGAGGCAGCCGCTTAGGCGCCACGCTCTTGTCCCCCGCAGGTCGCAGCCTGGGCGGCCGGGCGCGCCCAGCCCCGGCCCCCCGAGCGCCCGCCGCAGTCTCCACCTCCATGGACGCCTTCAAAGGGGGCATGAGCCTGGAGCGGCTGCCGGAGGGACTCCGGCCACCGCCGCCGCCACCACACGACATGGGGCCCACCTTCCATCTGGCCCGCGCCACAGACCCCCGCGAGCCTCTCGAGAACTCTGCCAGCGAGTCGTCGGACACGGAGCTGCCAGGTAAGCGCAGAGTCCCGCGAGGCGCGCACCGACCCGCGCGGGAGCCGGGAGAGGGCCTGGCGCCCGCGCCTCGAAAGCCAAGCCCCCCCCCCCAACCCAGCAAAGTCAGGACTTTCCTTTTTCCTGGTCTCGACCTGACGGTGAACATGGAAACCCACGCGAGGGCACTTCCACGCGGTTGCCAGGCGTCAAGAGACCGGCAGATGCACCAGCCCACAATCAGAGGGTTGGACTGACAGCCCATCTTGGTCTGGAGCAAAGAGAGCAGGAGGGTGAAAAGTTGACTTTGCACAGCGGGGCACGCTGAGGAGCCGCTGGGAAGGGAGGAGAGAAGCAGACTGTTTAGGGGATGAGGGGACTGGACGGAGAAAGTGCCCGGAGAGGGAGAGCAGGCAGACGCCGGGTCCACGGGGTGGGGGGGGAGGCGCAGATTGAGA
>PVIC010000580.1:0-17684 GCA_004025085.1 Thryonomys swinderianus | reverse complement strand
CAGAGCCACCAGGCAGTCCAGCCAGGGCACCTTCTCGGCTCGGGCAAGTCTCCCTTCGCGCTGTTTGTCCGAGAACTCAAGCCTTTTCCCCAGCCGCGAGCTGAGCTGGCGTGTGGGTGGCGCGGGCAGTGGCAGGGCGAATCCCGGCCAGTCCGGGCTGCCCCACTCGGAGCTGTGCCTGCGCTCGCTCGGAGTCCTCACTCGGCTGAGTCGCCGTGGATCTCCGGGCTCCCCAGGCCGCGGGCGCCTCTTTTGCGCTCACCTCTTAATTCACCGCCGAAAGTTTCTCTCCACATTTTTGTTTCTGTTTTGCATTCCTAAGTGACTTTACCTGTTTTGGTTAACAGATAATAAAAGCTGGACTGTACTTTTGTTTTCAAGTTGAACGAGTGGTGTTTAGTTGGTTCTTATTTTTAAAACAGAGAAACATAGTTATAGTTTGATATTTTTTAAACCAAATTTACTAACGTGAATTAATCATTTAACTGTATTTTTATTTTTAAAGAATAAACTAGATTTATTTCTCTGGAATTCAGAATATCTACATGCAAAATAGGATAAATTTTTAAAAGTTAATCCAAAATGGCGTATTTCTCAAAAGTCCATTTACATCGGTATTGTTTGGGGAATTTAAATTATCTAATGTTGTGGTTCTCTGAGATTTAAAAATTATGTCTATACGGGCATTGCTGGAAAGGGGATCAAAATTCATCTACAGTGATAGGTGGATTTTTTTTAAATCTCAGAGAAATGTGTCTGTCTGCCTGGAGTTTATACATGTACTGTTTTGTATACAGTTAGAGGTGTTGTGCACCGAGGTTTCTGGCTTCATTTACATTTGCTGTTTCTAATTGCCTGCTTTTGAGAATTTGTGACCTTCTCTGTGTTTTTAGGCAAAGAGCTGTAACTTTTCTGGGCTTCTGTGTTTTGTTTTCAATTTTTTTCTTTATGTTTCAATGTTTCTATGACTGCATGCGTTTTGTGTAGTTTTAAAGAAAGAGAGGCTGAAGGCCAAAGTCACTTAGAAATGCCTATCTAGACTGCATTTGGGAGTTTTCTAGGCCTTGAGACTAGGGGCCTGCAAGTAAGGTGGAGAATCCTCTGTGCCTGGTCTCCCACTCAGCGTGGGGGAGAAAAATAAGTAGGCTTCAAGACGCGTGGCTCAGACCCCACCGACCACTAGCTTCGGTCGGAAAAGATCTATTTCTAGTTCAGAAAAAGCAGACACCCTCTTCCCTCTGATTTAGAGCCCAAAGCGCCAGCACTTGTGGGTGACAGCAGCAGCTGGGCCGGAGCCTGCGCCGGTCTGTGGGAGCAGGCCCCACGGCTCTGGCTCCCGGGCGCTTCCCGGCCCCTCTCCAGACCTGTGTTGCCTACGGGAGACCCGCACCCGGGCGGCTCTTTGAAATGGGAACCTCGCCCAGGGCCCCGGCTGGAGGGAGGGCCGCCGGCACTGCCCGCCGGCCTTTCGGTGGAGCCGGGACGGGTGCAACGAGGCACAAGCCCGAGGTGACCCGCGCCCGTTCCTGCCCGCTGCAGAGAAGGAGCGCGGCGGGGAACCCAAGGGGCCCGAAGATAGTGGCGCGGGCGGAGCGGGCTGCGGCGGCGCAGAGGACCCAGCCAAAAAGAAAAAACAGCGGCGGCAACGCACGCACTTCACAAGCCAGCAGTTGCAGGAGCTGGAGGCCACGTTCCAGAGGAACCGCTACCCGGACATGAGCATGAGGGAGGAGATCGCCGTGTGGACCAACCTCACCGAGCCGCGCGTGCGGGTGAGCGAGGGAAGCGCATGTGAGGGGCCGGTGAACGGGGCTGCAGGCTGCAGTCACATTGTCCTGCTCCCGCCCTCCACCCGAGACCCACCTGAAACTGGCCCCTCTTGTCCACTAGACCCTAGGCTGCCATCGCCCCTGGCTGCTGCCACTTCCCCATTCCTCTTACCTGACCCTGGGACCCTAACGCAGCCCCTGCCAACGCTGTGCCTCCGACGGGACCCTCCCAAGCCGTGAAGAGCCTGGGATGCATTCGCATGTGATCGGGTACTTAGGGCCAGAAACTGGGCAAAGGATTGCCGGCTACTTGGAACCTCTGGTGCAGTAGTAGCCTTCCTCCGAAAACGAAAGGGAAAGACAGGACCTACCAGGTGGCCTCTAAGCAGCCTGAAGGTGCCTGGGTTTGGGCCCCAAAATTTCTTGGAGCAATGATTTCGTGAATCTCAGGATAGGCTCCCCCAGGCACTAACTGGATCCTCCACCTTAAGTTATTTACTGCTGTAAGTCTAGGGGTCACCCTGGAGGGTGTCAGAGTGGCTCTCCCAGGAGTCTCTTTTGGGATATAGTGTCTCAGACCCAAGACCAGACTGTATTCTCCCTCATCTCACCATTTGGTTGTCAGTAAACACAAAGTTTTCCTGACAGAGAAGCAAGGAAATAATTTCTTCCCTGGGTGATCAAATATTTAATCAGATATTAGAAACACATCCTGAGCCAGACCAAAGTCCCACCCGGCCCACGGACTCCCTGCCATAGCCCACCTTCACCTTCCCAGTTACTCTGGCCAGCCTGGTGGGACTTGAAGAGAAGACGCTCGGCTCAATAGTCCCGAACTCTCCGCTCCTGCCCAGGTTTACGGTGGCAGCTCGGAGAGGAGGTAGAATCAGTAGGTACTGGGGCTGGGGGAGGCTCCAGGCCAGCTGGGAAAACAGCCTTGGGCTGGAGAAGGGTCCGCGAGAGTGCGTTTCCTGGGTGGGCTGATCGGGGAGGATGGGAGGATCTGGCAGTTGAGAAAGAAAAGGTTCTTAACACATTTTGGGAGAGAATGAAGATTAGAGAGAAACTAGTAAACTAAAGAAAATTAAATACTTGCAGAGAGACATATTTGCTGTACATTTAAGTGGCAGGAAAAGAAATTAAATATTTAAGGGAGAAGCAAAAGGATCAAGATTTTAGAAAAACAACTAAGAGAAACAGTGAAGTTCAGATATCTGGAAAAAGGAAAAAAAAAACTAAATATCTGTAGAAGAATCAAAAGGATAAAAAATGAAAGATAAAGAAGAAAATAGACTGAGAAAGAAGAAACAGATTCAGATAGGGATAGTCAGGGCAAAAATCAAAATATCAAACAATGCCAATAGGAGAACAAGCTATTTAAGCGATGAAAATTAGACTGTAGAACTGGAGACGAAGAGTCATATATTTCAGGGAATTAAAAAAGTACCATTAGTATCTGAGGAAGAAGGAAATGTTTGGAATATTTAGAATATAGATAGGGATAGGTTTGGGTGAGAGGGCAGAAGGCATGCTGGTTAAGAGGAGGAAAACGAATATTTGCTAAAGCATAAAAGGAATCCCTATTTGAAGAAAAAAATAGATTTAATTTGGAGAAGAGGATAAAGATCAAAAAAAGAAAAAAATCTGCTTTCATGCAGACAGGAGAGGAACTGTTATGGAGAAAAGGTAGTGGCAGAAACATCCGTGAAGGAAAAGAAACGATATTTGGAGAGAAGGAAGTACGAGGCAGGCTCCGAGGGCTGGGAGGAGGGAGCCGGGCCCTTCCACCCTCGGCGGGCCTGACCCCTCTCCGCCCCTTCCCCAGGTCTGGTTCAAGAACAGGCGAGCCAAGTGGCGAAAGCGTGAGCGGAACCAGCAGCTGGACCTGTGCAAGGGTGGGTACGTGCCGCAGTTCAGCGGCTTGGTGCAGCCCTACGAGGACGTGTATGCCGCCGGCTACTCCTACAATAACTGGGCCGCCAAGAGCCTGGCGCCGGCGCCGCTGTCCACTAAGAGCTTCACTTTTTTCAACTCCATGAGCCCGCTGTCGTCGCAGTCCATGTTCTCAGCGCCCAGCTCCATCTCCTCCATGACCATGCCGTCCAGCATGGGCCCGGGCGCGGTGCCCGGCATGCCCAACTCGGGCCTCAACAACATCAACAACCTCACTGGCTCCTCGCTTAACTCGGCCATGTCCCCGGGCGCCTGCCCCTACGGCACACCCGCCTCGCCCTACAGCGTCTACCGGGACACGTGCAACTCGAGCCTAGCCAGCTTGCGGCTCAAGTCGAAGCAGCACTCGTCGTTCGGCTACGGGGGTCTGCAAGGCCCAGCCTCGGGCCTCAACGCGTGCCAGTATAACAGCTGACCGCCCACTGCCGGGCCACGCGAGCCGCCGGCCGGCGCGGGTTGCGGGGCGAGCGTGGGCGCGGAGGACGCGCACGGCTCGGCTCGGGCACCGGGACCTGGCGCCCGCGCAGCCCCCTCCTCTCCACCTCCCCGCCTCCAGGTTGGTTTTGTGTTTCCTTTTCCGGGCCCCCACTCTGCCCTCCAAAAACACAAAGAAAACAAAAAAAGTCGGAGAAAAATGCCGCGGGGAAAAAAAAATGGATGAGTTGCAATTGCCCTCGGGATGGCGCAGGGATGGCGCGGGTGGCGTGTGTCCTGCAGGCCCGGCCTGCGGCCCTCTCCGCGGAGCCGTCGCGGCAGGGAAAGCGAGCGCCCGTGCCGGGCGGGTCGGCCTGAAGAAGACGCCCTGGAATCCCGCGGCCCAGCCCGAGCGGCCGCCTTTGAATCAGACCTGCGGAGCCTGGATGGGCCTGGGATTCCCCCCTCGGCCCTGCACGAACCAAGACTCCCTCTCCCAGCTGGGTCGGCCGAGCGCACCTTGGCTCGAATTGGATTCGGTTTGGAGCGGGTTTGGGGCTGGGGTTGATGTCGGCCGCTGCCAGGGGTCAGGCTCTCGCCATCCACTCGCGCACCCCGAAGAGCCCTCGTTCCTGGGCCCCTGCCACCCAGGAGCCGCAGCCGGCCAAGCGGAAAAGGCAGGAGGAAGAGGAGCTCTTCTCTCTGAGCATCCTACCCCCAGCTTAGCCGCAGAGCGAGGCCCCCTGTCCTGGCAAACAACCCCCTCCCTGACCTCCGTGCAAGAGTGGGGCCAGGAGAGCGCGGGGCGCGGCCCTAAGGCCCGCGCCCACTTTGCACACCCGCTCTCCGGCCCGCGCCCCTGTTTACAGCGTCCCTGTGTATGTCGGACTGACTGTATAGAATTATAAATCTGTCTATATCGACTTGTCCATGTACGTCTATTAAAACCATAGTCCAAGCGTGCTAAAGCACCGCTGGGCCCTGACTGGTTCATTTGCCTGAAGAGGGAGGCTGACAAACAGTTGAGAAGGAGGAGGCAGCCCCCATAGGGTTCCCCTTCCCCACTGCCCTTCCTGACCTGTCCACCCAGGCATTCTGCGCTGTCCATCTGCATGCAGTGGGTACTGGGTACACATGGCCTCTTGGGCCCTGCACTGCCAGCCACAGCAGGAGGCTCCCCCCTGGGCTCCAGATTCTCTAGGCTTTCATAGGCTGTGTCTGCAGAGACCATCGAGGCCCCTAGAGTATTATGGGCCCCTCGACTGCCCAGATCGTGGGGGTGGAGGCCTTGGAGAGCCTCTTTAGGGGTAGGGTTACCTTGTCTCCTTTGGCCCTATGACCAGGAGAGCCTAGCCAGCCCTAACTTTTCTCTGCCTTTCACCCTAAGCCTTCAGGGTGCCTAAGCCACCCTGGCCACCCGCTGGCCTGCCTGGCTGGAGAAAGTAGCCATCACACGAGACTCACTCTTCACTTCCCTTCTGTCCCAGCTTATGGGGGCTGCTGGTCGCTTCCACCCTCCCCTGGCTTTTGGAAACTACTGAACAATACCAGCCTGTAAACTGCCTGTAAAATTCTGCTTCCCTTAAGTAAGTCACTTCTAATGGCAAAACAAAATGTTTGCAGCTGTAGCAGGGGCGGAAGGAGGGGTTGACGCTCTGCCTCAGAGCCACCTTATGATGAGGACTGGCACTGCCTTGGAGCCGCACCGGGCAGGAGCTGTAGTGGTGCAAAACCACAGGCTCCTTTGGGAGCTAAGCGCTGAAGAGCCCTCCGTGCACTCTGAGATCAGATCAGCCTAGGCTCCATGAGGCTGCGACAGGGCCAGGGTCACACTGAGCCAGAGCCTTTGAGAGTCCGCAGCCAAGTGCGCTTCCCTTGGGTTCCTCACCTTCGGGTGAGCAATGAGGAGAGGTTGTTCCCTGAGGATGGTTCAGCCTGAGACTTGGGACTTGGACTTCAGGGTTATTTGATTGACAGGGCCAGAAACAGGCTGTAAGGAGACCGGTGGGGGAGGAGAGCCCAGGACAGTGGGCTACAGCCTGACCTCCCCTCCCCCAACAGCTCCAGTCCAAGTTCTGACCCTCGCTCTTGGAAACATAAACACAATCACATCTGGACTCGAAGTGCCTCCCCTGTCCCCCCACACATCTGCCAAGGCTTGGGGGCCGGGGTTTCAGTTGAGGGCAGGAGGTAGGAGAGACCTAGAAGGAGGTAGAGCTGATGGAAAACGGAGCAGAGAGGAAATCTTTCCCAATAGCCAGCCCCAGCCCCAGGTGAAAGGGCCACGCAGTGTGCTGGTGAAGATGCAGTGTGGCTGTGAAGACACATGGATGGCAGGAGTGGTCCCAGAATGACCTCGTCACCCATCTTGGACACGGCCTTCCAGGTGAGTGTGAGAACCAGTCTTGGCCCCAGACAGCTCTCACCAGCTACTCTGTGGCTGGCACAGAGATAGCATTGAGCCCTTCCCAGCTGCAGGAAACTCTGGAGGGACCTAGAGAAGACAGAGACCCCTGAAATCAATGTCCTCTGAAAAAACAGCTGCTCTGCCCAGAGCAGATTAGAAAGGGGATGTCACTCAGCATTGACAGCACTCCTGCTGCTAGTCCTGCCGATCACGCAGTGGGAAACAGACACCGGGCCTGCTCTCCTGGACAAGTAAACAGATTTGTGTGCTCCAATTATAAACTGAACGGAAAAAACAGTGGTACCATGAGCAAGAATAAGTGGAAGTCCTGCCTTTAGCAGAGCAGTCAACAGGCTGTTTTGGAGGGGTAACTCCATCTGTCCTTCAAAACAAGCACTAACAAGACGGGATTTAGCTCAAGTGGTGCTACACCTATCTTGGAAGCATGAGGGCCAGAGTTCGAGCCCCAGTACTGAAAAGAAAGAAAGAAAAAAAAAAAGCACTAACATTTTGGGGACCTTCACAAGGCCCAGGGCCCTTGCTAACTGTACACACCTCACAGATGGGCCCCATCACCATGTGAAAGTGAAGAAGGGTCCTCCTCCCCCTTCCCTGGTAAGGCCCCAGCCTTAGCCATTAGATCACTTATCCACAGGAGGAAATGCTGTGGCAAGTTCAAACCTAGTCAGTGCCCACACTGCCCTCAGCACTGGGCTGCCCCTTGCAAACCACCATGAGCAACAGAGGGGTGGGTTTCCAACCTTGATGAGATCTTAATTTCTTCTGACTCCCAAGAAAGTCAAGCAGATTTGTTCTTCCCTAATGCTGACAAAATGAGCCCCCAAATGCAGACACAAGTTTAGAGATACCATAAGCTGGGGACAGGAGTGTAAGAAATCTGACCTCCCAGGCACTGTGGGCACCAAAAGGAAAGAGAGGTCATCCACTTAGCACAAGCCTTACAGCGCCTCATCGCTGAAGAAGGGGAACCAAGTCACATCCCTCCTGGCATCAGTCAGGCTGTAGGCCTCCCTTGGGAGCTCAGTGTACCTCAGCTGACCCTAGGGAGTGCGGAAGCCACGGCTGGGAGACCTCCCGGGAAGGGACAGTGTCCAGGAGCACTAGCCCTGGAGGTGGTCGTGTGATGCCCTTCAGCAGCACGTGCCTGAGCCCGCTGCCCCCACCTCCAGAGCCCACAGGAACTTCTGCTGTTGGTTTTGAGAGCAGGTGTGTGCACCCTGGCTCCCCTTCTGAGTTGCTTTAGGCAAGAGACTTAGTTAACATCTCTGAGCCCCTCCTTCTTCCACAAAATAAAATAATCACTTTTCCCTATTGTTTAAAAAATTAAGTGAGCAAGTGCACCCAAGGCTTTAGTGATGGCACCTTCACACAGAAAGCACTCTCGAGACAGTTATCATTGATACTGCTTGTGATGATGGTGGTGATGATGATGATGATGATGATGATGATGATGATGATGATGGTGAAATAGCCAGGTTCTCCCTTGAAGGGCAGTGCTCCCACCTTTCTGTATTAATAAGGCTTCTCTATGAAAGTTCTCAACAGTC
Source organism: Thryonomys swinderianus (assembly GCA_004025085.1). Classification (NCBI taxonomy): domain Eukaryota; kingdom Metazoa; phylum Chordata; class Mammalia; order Rodentia; family Thryonomyidae; genus Thryonomys; species Thryonomys swinderianus. The sequence goes on along the minus strand of PVIC010000580.1, from coordinate 9,573 downwards.
ATTTCTGAAAATGTCATTTGGGGTTCAACTTGATTTTCCTTCCTCCAGCTCCATACCTGTCATGTGTGTCTTGCTTGACAGTCCTACTGACCACATGCACCCACATGCTTCCCCCCCCCCAGGAAACCAGTAACCCAGCCTACTGTCATGGGGTCCAGTTTCCTCACCACCCTCCACCAACCAGATCCTGGGAAATTCTGAGATATGAGGACCAGTTCCTGCTCTTTGCTGGGCATCTGGGGGAGAGGCAGAGCAGGCTGGTTATTGCCAGACACCAGCCTCGAGAGCAGATGTACACACTCGCCCCAGTTCTCAAGGCCCCAGGCCACCCAGGGCCTTTAGAGATGGCTGAACACTTTCCATTTGTATATCATGTTATCAGTCACTAACCCAAGGGCCTCACTAAGCCCAGGCCCCATGCAGGTACTTTACAAAAATTACAGCTTCTTCTCCTCAGAGCAACCTCATGAGGGAGGAGTTTATTATCTTTGTTTTTCACAGAAAGACTCCAAAGCTCAGAGGAGATCAATAAGTTTCCCAAGGAAGACCAGCTAATGAGAGATATGGTCAAGACTTGCACTTAGGCCTCTGATCAAGGGCGCTGCTTCTACTACCCACTGTGCTGCCCACTATCCTAAAATGTATTCAGGCAAGAAAGGAAACAACTTTTGGTTTTGATGGTACTAGGAACTGAATTTAGAGCTTCATACACGCAAAGCAAGCACTGTACCACTGAGCTATTTCCTATCCTTTTTATTTATTTTGAAATAAGTTCTCACTGAGTTACCAGCCTGGCCGTGAACTTACATCATGATCTTCCTCCCTCAGACTCTGGGGAAGCTAGATGTCAGGTGCACACTGGGCCTGACTTAGAAATTTATAAAACTTAATCCCCTGGATTTAGCTGGGGAGAAAAAGAGAAGGCCCTAGACCCCAGGCTTTGTCTTCCAAGCTCAGGGCTATGTGGGAGCAGAGGTGCCATAGGGCACGACCAGTGGAGGACAGGGAAAGCCTGTCTCTGCCACTCAGGTCGCCCTCCCGGTCTTCTGCCAGCCCCTGCTGGTCCTGCCTTCCTGTCCACCATCATGGAAACCCCACTGTTTGTACTCCTGCTCCGCCTTTGTAGCTCTCTAGATCCTGCCTCCTGACTGGCAAGCATTGCTCAGAGCAAGTGTCTACATAGGAAGAGTCTGCTGGGTCCTCAGGAGCCGGGCCCTCCCTCCGGAGGCCAGTCGGAAGGAGGGACTGTGATTCCATGAATCAGCCCTCTGAGGTGCAGGGCTAGGTGGACCTGAGCTGCATTTGGAGAAGGAGGAGAGCAAGGGCCAACAGAGGCCAGAGCTGCTCTGGCGGACTTGGCACAAGCCCCGGTGCTGTCCCCTGCTGTGCGCTTTGCCAATTTTATTTCTAGTCGTAGTTTCATTCTATAGCAGGCAGGTGAGGTTCAGGGAGGTGATTTCATTTGTCCAAAGGCCACGATAGGAACTCAAAGCCCACCCTGCCTGACCACAGAGCCTATGGGCTTAACTACCCACTCTTGCCTCCGGGAGGCCACGGGCCACGCAGGCAGAGTCAGAGAGGGGACCCGAACACCAGCTGAGAAGTGGGACCACACAGCAGGCGCTCAGTAAACATTTGCTGAATAAAAACTGGAGTGCTGCCTTCCTTGAGCCCCGCACTGCAGAAGCCTCGCTCCACCCTTCCCCCTCCTCGCGCCGGCCATTCTCCTCTTGCTTCTGCCTTCTTGCTCCTCTCACTGTCCCCTCTCAGCACAGCAGTTCTTGGCACAGCTTTCAAAAGCCATCTGAACAATGAAAAACTCTGGCTTAGAAATGGGCAACGATTTGAAAAAACATTTCTCAAAAAACAAAGATATACAAATGGCCAACAAGTGTACAAAAAGATGTTCAATACCACCAGTCGCCAGAGAAACTCAAATCAAAAGCACATGAGCTATCACCGCACACCCAAGAGCAGGGCTAATAAACAAATACTGATATACTAAAGACTGAGAATACAGGGGGGATCCGAATCCTTGTGTTCCCAGTGGGACTATCAAACAGTGCAGCTGCCACGGAAAATGGTATGATTCTTTTAAAAATTAAACATAGAATTATCACATAATCTAGCAGTTCCATTTCGGGATATATACATTTAAAAGAAATTAGGGCCAGGGATTTAGCTCAAGTGGTACCGCACCTACCTTGGAAGCACAAGGGCCCGAGTTCAATCCCAGGTACCACCAAAAAAAAGAGAAATGAGAGAGGGGATTTGAGGAGATACCCCATGTCCGTAGCAATAGCCAAAATACATCATCATGACAGCCAAAAGGTGGAAGCAACCCAAGCGAATGGATAAACAAAATGAAGTATTTATGGACAATGGACTATTGTTTATCCTTAAAAAAGAAGGGAACTGACTAGGACACGTGATCAGATGAAATTAGCCAGGAGCAAAAGAACAGTAATTACTATGATTCCACTTCTATGGACTACCTAGAAGAGGCAAATTCATAGAGACTGGAAGTAGAACCGTGGCTGCTGGGGAATGAGGGAGGAGGAATGGGGACCTATTGTTTCTGAGGTACAGTTTCCATTGGCAAAAATGAAAAAGTTCTGGAGGCAGATAGTGGTGGCTGTTGCATGACGATGTGAATGTAATTAATGCCATTGAATTGTACAAATTAAAAAGATTTTAAAAGATAATTTTTTTGTATATTTTACTACAGTTTTTTCTTCAAAAGGCATATCTATGTTTATGTCCCTGCCTTATCCAGGGAGGCATTTGGAGGCTAGTACCCAGAGCCAGCCTGCTGCTTCTTGGCAAACCCTTCCTGGCATTGCTCTCCAGCTGCCAGCCCCTCTGGACCATAACAACAGCTTCCTTCCACAAGGTCCGCAGCCCAGCACTCCATCCTTCATGCAGCACAGCAGTGGGAACCCACGAAGGTCACTTCCTTTACTTCATGTCCACCTCGGACAGCTATCCAGGATGGATGCTTTTCTCTATCAGTTTAGCGTATGATTAATAAGAGGTAAAAATGCTACTGCATTTTTTAAGTGAGCTTCTCTGTCAAAAGGCTAAGCAAGGGCCAGGATGCAACTCGGTGGTGCCATACCTGCCTGGCCACCTGACCTCAAGGTGCTGAGTTTGATCACTGGTATGGCAGGGGGAAGTAAAGTGAACTACAAAATTCTATAGACACAGCATCATTTTTGTTCATGTGCTTAAAGAAACGTCTGGGTATGTACAAAATATTAGCACCAGCTACCTTTGGGATGAGAAGCATGAAGATTTGGAGCTGGGAATTTAGCTCAAGTGTTACTGTACCTATTTGCAAGCATAAGGGGCCAAGTTCAATCCCCAGTACTGGAAAAAAAAAAGACTTTTTTCTTTAATTTGCCCTTTTTGCCCTTAGCACTTTTGCAATGATAAAATAAAGCACTGAATGTTATATTTTTAAAATACAAAATCCGGGGAGTAACCTCCTGCCCACACTGTCCTTGTCCTCCTCAGCTTGGGGGTTCGGTCATCACCAACAAGGGACACATTGACTTCTTGGGGGCCAGCCTCAGCTGGGGAGGCCAGTGTGATAGGGATCAAGTGCACCTATATCTATTCTTACAGAAAGGAAATTTCTGTTTTTAAAACAGAGGTCAAACTAGTAGGCACCAGTAACAATGTTCAGAGAGGAGAAAAATCAGTAACAGAGAGATTGCTAGGGGAAGAGAGCTCAGTGTTTGAAGAAGACTCCTTAGAGAGGGAGTTCATCCCTCTGCCTTTGTCCTTGGCACGCCCTGCCATCACCTGCTCTCCAGCTCTGCATTCTAGCTGCATCCCTACCTTGCGCGTGCATTTGCACACGTGCACACACACACACACACACACACACACACAGCCTGCCAGCCAGCATGATCATGGAATCTTTATTAAAGAGGTCCAAATTACCAAGGTTTTACTACACTACTAAAAATAGCAATGCTTACTTAGCCTATTTAATAAGCACACCATTTCTAATTTTTCTGCCTGAGTAAACTGAAACATCATTCCAGAAATACATTTTTACTGAAACAAGAAGGCTTACTTTTTTCCTCCTCGTTCATACACTGTTCTCCCTCTTCCCCCTCCTGTCCCCTGTGTCCCCCTCCACTCCCTGCCCCTACCCGTTTTTACATTTCAGACATAAAGAGGAAAGCAACAGTAATTTGGACTTGGCTTTCATGCAAAATGGACCAATTTTTTTAAGTGTTGGTAATTTGTCCTGAAAATGGATATAGGGAGTTGAACTGGAACAGCTTTGAAGAATGGGGTTTTATGAGTGGAAAATGGGGCCTGAGCATGGGGAATGTGTGCTGCACCTCACTTGTGCCTGGGATAGTGTGGCATGTGTGATAATCACGGCTAATAGCACCATTATTGCCATTATCACATTATATTATTATTAGTCATCAAAATCAGACAAAGCTTATTAACTCATTTAATTGAACCAAGAGTTTAACGTCCCAGTGACTTCTCGGAAAGTACTTGGCAAACTCTCCAAGACATCGTCGCCACAGAGCAGCTGGCCATTCCACCGGCTGCCAGGCTGTGGAAGGACCAGCGAGGGCTTCCCCCAACCGCTCTCTCCTGTTCCATTGGGGAGCTTTCCAGGACACACTGAGATGGGTCCTCACCCCACCCAGACTCTGGCATTTTCGCACACACACAGGGTCACACAGGCGTTCACACCCCGACCTAATAAATGGTTCTTTACACAAAGCCTCCTCCACCAACAGCACAGCCAAAGGTCCTTCCTCCATCCCCCAAGTAGGCACCACACCGAGTCACAGGCTGTCATGAGGGCAGCTACACCCAACTCATGGTGACCCTGGCTGCCTTTGTGCTTGATGTGGGCTCAAGTTCTCCACTCTCTGTGGTCCATACCCAGGGAAGAGCTAATGAGATTGCTGAGGTGGGGGGGCCCAGGCTCCCAGAGGTCCTCCTACCTCCCAGAGGTAGCTCCCAGAGGCTAGGGTTAGTGGGCATCAGGGAAAGACACCCACTTAGCCAAGACTGCTGCAGGGACCTGGGACAGGGTAGGGCCTGAAAGGGACAGGGAGGTCCCTCTAGGAATCAAGAGACCCAGAGCTTAGTGCACAAGGTAAGCTCTACCTACCCCTGGGCTGACCTTCCTTCACATAGCCCAAGTTTAAGCACTGGAGTCACCAGCCTGTTTGTTAGGATTTGTTGGCAGGGTTTGAAGCGACCTGGGTGTGACCAGTATGTATGATTTTCCAGGGGCTGTTGATTCAGTGTACAAAATTCTTCTTTTTCATCATCTAGGTCCCTGATCTTCTGCCTCTGGAGAATTCTGAGCATAGGAGCTCTTCCTTCATCAATACCCACAGCCTCCCTCCTAGCAGACTCCCTCACTGTGCCCCTGCCAGGGATCCATCGGCCTGATTCCTCCACTGCAGCAGACCTCCTACAGCCAAAGCAGAGAGGCTATGCTGCCCCTTCGTCCTTCCACAGGGTCAGGAGCTACCACTGGGCTGAGAAGGAGTCAATCACCTTCTGTCTGGAGTCTCCTGAGTCCTAGACTTCCACTCGGCTCTGGCATTTCCACTGGGCCCTGAGCAGCAAGACATGGGAAGGCGCTGCCCTGGCCCACACAATCAGCCTCCAGGGGCTGCGGGCCAGGGACAGGAAGGACACAGAGGTGTTGAGCTCAAGCTTTGGGTTTAAGCACCGCCTAACAGCACCTCCACATAACCTGAGATTCAAGATGAATACAAAAAGTATGTCTGGTGTTTGGCACCATGCCTGTGACATAATAGGTTCAAAATATGCTCTGGGTTTCTTTCCTGCCCACAGTTTCCTCCCTCCATCAAAATTCTAAAGGTAGCCCATCTCAGGCAGCTGTTAGGGCATGATCTCCCAGTCTATAGCCATCCTCACCTGGTGCTAGGAGAGAAAAGTCTGTTGGGAGAGGGATTAAAGTCTTATTTAAGGTAAGGTAGGAAAGCTCAAGGGTGAAAATGTGAGAAAGCAGAAACCATGGCTAATGGGAGTGGTTGGGGATGGTGAGATGGGGACGGGTGTGTGGAAGTAACTCTGTGCACGAGTAGGGTCTGAGACAGGCACAGGGGAGTCTTGGGAGATACAGGAGGGCCTTAAATGCCCAGTGAAGGAGATACAGACACTTTGAGAGAGGCCACAAGAATTAAACCTGGCCAAGTCACCCTCTGCTTACAGTCCTTCCTCTCCCTTAAAATCCAAACTGCCCACTCGAATGTCCAAGGTCCTGTGGCTCCTACTCCAGTCTATCCCCCCCACCCCATAGGTCCCCTAAAACTGTAAGCTGCAGCTTCACTGCCCTCCCAACTCCTTAAACCCTCCTCCAGCTCCTGCCCTCTTGCCTCTGTGCAGTGGCTCCTTCTGCCCAAAGGTCTCTTCTGTCTGCCATCAGGACCCACATCCAGTGTGCGCATGTGCACATATCTAAGCAATTTTTTCAAGTGAAAGTTGTGCTGTTTTTCCTGATCATAAAGTATATATTCATTCTCAAAATTCATAATATTCAGTGAAATTTGAGACCAACAGTAAGATCACCTAAACCTGTTCATATTTCCATGATCCAGACATACCTTGGCATAGATACACATGTATGTGCATGTTGTCACTTGTGCTCACACACCAGTACACACAGTTACATACATCACATGTTTCTCTAGAAGTTATTCTGTTTATTCAATAAAATATCAATTTTATTGTTTCTTAGCAATAAACCACTACTTCTAATGGCCACATATATGGATTTATAACAATTCAACCTCTTCTCTCATCAGTGAGCATTTAGGTAACTCTGTTTTCTTTTATCTAACTTCTATTATAACCAGTCACAGGAAACATCATAATTCAGGCACCTCTCTCTTTGGCTTTTAAGATCACCTTAAGAAGTGGAGCTTCGAGGCCGTAGAAAAGCGTATGGAAGATCACACTGCCTATGACATGGCCACATATATCTACTTTGCCAATATGGACAAGGGTACCCATCCTCCAGACACCGCACAGAACAGGTTTTGTCAATCATCTTTGTTATCTCAAAGGGGGGAAAGTCTTCCTGCCACTTTGTGTGTGGTTTTATTTATTTATCTTTTTAATACAGATGGTTCCATATATGTACGGTTTTCCAGCTGGCTTTTCCCACTTAACAATTCTTTCTTTTTCCACTTGCTTTTTCAAGGGTCAGATAGAGATCTACTTACTTTGCAAAAGAGCCAAAGTGCCCCTCCAGGCACCACAGCTCCCCCCCCAACACACACACACACACACACACACACACACACACACACCCCAGTGAACAGTGGGCATGTGCAGAGACGGGCATCCCCTGGGCGGCAGCCAGGCCTCCCATGTGGGGCTGCTGTACGGAAGCCCAGGGAAAGACAGCATCTATGCCAAACCCACTCTCTCTGCCCAGGCTGTAATTTCCTGATTAGGCACCGCAGTCACCACCCTTTCTGCACACACTGATTGCTCCTCGACGTCCTCTCAATCTGTATGGCTCCCAGATCTCCCAGGGCCAGCAAACTTCAGAGCCTCAACCAGGCGGTGAGGAGGCGCCAGGCAACTGACCAAGCAAGGCCCACTTGAGCAACCACCCCCCACACACCCCTCCGGGCCTTGCTCAGTAGGGAATCGTGACTTGATTTTTAAACTTCAAGAAACAACTTTAACAAGAAAGAACAAGTTTGCCATGAGCCAGCAGAGCAGAGGGTTATGTGTGTGGCCTGTGTTCAAACACTGACTCTGCCCTTCAGTGCTAATCTTGGCTACATTAGCCTCTCTGAGTGCCAGCTTGCCCACCTATAAAAAAGGGACAACAATTCCTCAGGAGAGTGCCACTTGGCATTACCACAGAGTGGTTAAAGAGCTGGGCTTACTTGGTTGGGGATTCTGCTTCCCCTTTTATTCATCAACATTGAGTTTATTATATCACCTCAGTTTTACCACCTGTTTAATGGGAATATGAAAATACCTGTTTAAGAGTCATTAATGCAATTGAAATCATATATAGAAAGCACATGATAAACGGAAATGCTGGCAAAACAGAAAGTGATATTTACACGTTGATAAAGAAAATAGGCTGTACCTTTAGATTCCTGGCCAGACCTCCACGTGGGCTCCTCCTCCAATGGCCCAGAATCCAGTTCTGCAGATGGCTTTTATCTCGGGCCTGATCACAGGCATCACAGTTGGCCTGGGAGGGGAAGGAGTCAGGAGCAATGGCACTTCCAGGACGCTGCGCCGCCGGTCAGGGGGACCTTGGCTGTGAGAACCCCACTGTCCCAGGGCGGCCCGCACAGACCGCCATCAGTCCTCCATTCCCCGCTTTAGAGAAGGCCTCCATCTCCCCCTGGTCCCATCCACACTCCCATTTGGAGACTTCAGATTCATTTTGCAGAGTCGGCCACATTTGCTACCACCACCCTTTTGGATAGTATCACCACGGGCCTCTGGCCCAGCGAGGGGCTCAGTGCACGGTGTTCCCAGCTTTACCCAAGAGGTGCGCTGTGTGAGGTGGGGGTGGGGACCAGGCACATGCTTAATACTCTGCACCCCTCAGCTCCCAGGGAGCAACTTCTGTATAACCCGAGTAATACCTAGACTCCACATGGTACCATCTAGTATCCACCATCTATTTTAGAAGTAATTTTTAAATAATTTCAACCATTACTTACCTTTCTCAGAAAACATCCACAGAGATCCAGTTCTTAGCCTACAGGATGCCTAAGATCCCCCACACACACACACATACACCTCTGTCCGGGTCCTTCAGGCCAGCTGTGTTGGAACCACTATCCAGAAGTCCCAGGTACCAGCTTCTACCTCCTTCTCCCCTCCCACCCCGGTGTCCCAGATCCTTGTTGGGCAGACTCATCAAGCTACTGGCCCCTCAGCTTTCTCTCTGCTTTGCCTGTGATCCTGATCCCCCAACACGGAGGAAAACCCAAGAGCTAAAAAAGCAAGAACATCTGTCTCTCTCTCCAGCTCCAGGTCTGGGCTGTACCCTCCTCCCAGTGTGGTGTTACACCAAGCCTCCAATAAACCCCACAAACACCCCGAAGAGAGGCAGCTCCCTGGAGAGCTGACAGAGCTTCCAAAGAAGTTGTCTTTGACGAAAAGCTGGGACACCCGTGTGCTGCTCAGTCCCGCTGCGTCACATTTATCTCCTTCCCCCGCCTGTGACTAGAATCAGCCACAACCAACTGTTCTTTCCCAGGAGGCAGGTTAGGAATTCCAACCATCTTCCCCCTCAAGAGCTTGCAGGAGAAGTAGCAGGACACAAGCCCAGGGCAGGGCCTGAAATAGGTAGAGACACCACTGAGAGCAAACTTGGTGTGGGAATGTGATGAGGGGAAGGAATAAATATGATACAGAAAGAAAATAAAAGAGCATATATAAAGGGGGGAGGAGGGGGGAGTGGGTAGGGATATGGGTAAAAATGAGAATTAACTTGTGGCATATACTGGTACAAATTTCCCAATGTTATATGTGATTTTGAGATGTATATAAATTGTACCAATAAAG
>PVIC010000579.1:0-116177 GCA_004025085.1 Thryonomys swinderianus | reverse complement strand
AAAAGAAAAAAAAAAAAAAAAAAGAAACAAAATTTTGCCAGGTGTGGTGACTTATGCCCACCAGCAATCAGTACCACACACCATAGTGCTGGGCGTGATGGATCATGCCTATAATCCTGGCACTCGGGAGGCAGAGACAGGAGGATTGCTGAGTTCGAGGTTTGTCTGGGCTACATAGTGAACTTAGGGCCAGCCTGAACTACGAAGAGAAACCCTGAAGGAGAGGAGGGGGAGGGGAAAGAAGAAAGGAGAGGGGAGGGGAGGGGAGAGATTTTTTGTACTGGTTGAGTGAGAAAATTACCAAAGGCCTGAGATTACAACAGTAATAATAAATCAAGGAAACAGGCCTCTAAGCTTTAGAAATTAAGTTAGGAGAGAACCATTAATGTATTAATGGACATCTGCTACGTGCAAAGGCAGCAGAAGGGACGAAATCTGGAGAGCTCTGAGCACTTGACCGTGAATTTGGTCCACTGCGTGTCCTGTCGCGCTCCTGCTGCAGCGCCTGAATCTGCAGGACTCACAAAGCGTTTGCTCTAACGGATCCGCTCCTGAGAGGAGCCCACTGGGGAAACAAGAGCGCGCGGGGTGGGGGTGGGGGCGAGGTTTAGGACGTAACTTTGCCAAGTATTCTCCAAACAGCTTTATGATGTTTAATTCAAAGGGAAAGGCCGCCCTTTCCGGGCCGGCAGGGGTGGGGGGAAACCAGGAGGACCGGCAGTCTCTGAAAGGCGAACCTGGACACCTCTGAGGCCCTCAAAAATCTGGGCCCGAAAGAAGGCGGCGTCACTTGCCTCCCATTCCTGCAAGAAACGCTGGGCCTCCTCAGAACCAACGGTCTTATGTCTCCTAAATTCGTCCTTCACGTACTGGTCTCCCAGGACTTTGAGATCCAAAGGCAGAAGCCTGTGTAGCTGCAAAATGTGCCGATATAAGGACCGGACCCGCGAGACATGCTTCCCACACATTGCCGGGAGCATTGATCGCTAACTGCGCCTGCGCAGAAATCGGAGTGTCCCCGTCCCCCGGAAGTCACCTAAGGGAGAACGGAAAGCGCGACCTTCATCCGGTCGGTCCTCGGCAGAATCGGGTCCCCCCGGAAACCAGAGCGTTACGACAGAGCGAAAGGAGCGGGTCCTTCTGTTGGAGGCGTGGCCTTCGAGAAGTTGCGCGAGTTCCTTGCGTGGGTTTCTCCTAGCTGTGCAGCGTGGGGAGAGAAGGTGAACCACAGGACTGGCCTGCGCACTTTGGTACCTCACGTTTTTTCCCCCCATTCATCTTTGTCCCTTTATTTCCTATTAAAGGCCTCAGGAAGAATTAGTCTAAGTCGGGCTCTTCCAAAACCCTGCCATAGTTAACCCAAACCCGATTGAGGAAATTGAAGAGTATTCCTGTCTTCTCGCGCGAAGTAGCAGAGACACCAGCTCACCCCGCAACCACCCCTTTGCCACGGGCGGCGCTGCCAGTTCATACCTCGAAAGCGCGGACTTCTCCGCGGAACCAACGCACATGAGCACTGAACTGGTAGACTTTCCAAGTCCAGGGTACGTTTGCTGTGGGAGCAGTGGGAGGACTTGTAAATATACTGGTTCCAGAACCACCATCCTAAAAATTCCGGTTAGAGATTGAAAACGAGGAGTCGAGAAGCTTACAAAATGCTACCTTTTGTAAAGGTAATACTGAAAGTGTATCTTCTTTCCACTTTATCCTCTTTCTCATTTCACAGTCAGTCCTTAAGCAAATTTTTATGGCTCCACTCCAAAATATATGCAGAAATCTACCATTTTTATCATGTGTTCTACCAAAATCATCTATTTCCGCCGATTATAAGGCGTTTCCTTGCTTGTTTTCCTGCTTTTGGAAGATTAATTTTGGTTGGGATCCCCCCAGACTAAACCAGATCATGTTATTCCTTTGCATAACAAAATCCTCTAGTGACCTCAGAGTAAAAGCCAAAATCTTCCTGACCTTTAAAGTTCTAAGTTTTCTCTGCTGTTTCCGTAGTGGACCAGTTCCAGCCACACTGACCTTTAGCTCTAGGTTCTTGTCTGCAAAGGTCACGCTCACTCCCAACTGAAAGTTCTGGCATTTGGCATTCTCTCTGCTCAGATTATTCTGCCACCTGTGTCTTCTTAGCTAATATTTCATTTTATTCAGCTCATTATTTTCAGATCCTGCTAATGAGAGCCTCTTAGCAACCCCGTTTGAAGCCTCCTTCAAACTGCAACTTCAGTGGGCCAAGAACTTGCTTTATCCTTCTTTTTCTCTCTATGGTACTTACGTACAATATTTTACTTAGTTACTTGTTTCCAGTTATTCTTCTACCAAAATATAAATTCCAAAGACAAAAGAATGGGGGATTCAAATTCCCCACTGGAATATCTGACCATTAATAAGAATACTGTAAATGTTTCTTGAATTAATGTTGAAGTTCATTAAATCTGTCAAGTTCCCGACAGGCTTGCTGATGGGCAAAAGACCCGAGTAACAGAAATTTGTGTAATTCTCTCACCACCAATTTCTGTGTGTGCAAAGACTTTTTTTGAAATTTAAGAGACACATACCCCGTAGAGATTTACACACTTTATTAGACTTTGCAGAGCCTACCACACCACCTTACAAAAAGTAAGCAATCCTTATTTATTACTTTGAATAGTTTTTCCTTTTGCTTAAATTTAAGGAAAACATGTGTTTAAAAGAACACATAACTTTATTTATTTATTTATTTACTTATTTATTTATTTTTGAGACAGGGTCTTGCTTTGTAGTTCAGGCTGGCCCTGAGCTCACTATGTAGCCCAGGCAAGCCTTGAACTCAGCAATCCTCCTGCCTCCGCCTCCCAAGTGCTGGGATTACAGGCCTGAGCCACTGCACCTGGCTAACACATAACTTTTTTAAACAAGTTTAACTTGGTATTGTGACCAACCACACTGGTGACAAAGATTAAAGAGCAGTGTGGTTATTTTATTTTAGAAAAATATTCCAACCATACTTCATTTATTAATATATCTATAAATTGAAAATTAATTTTTGTTCCATTTTAATTTTCTTTTTGGTTTCCTTTGGGGTCAAACTATATGTGTAATAAATACTTCTTTCAGAGCCAAAGCTCTTATAAAAATTTGGAAAATCGCTTCTCGGCCTTTTGGCTAAGATCAAGTGTAAAAATTTGGAAAAACTTCCCCCAATAAGTTAATAAAAATAATAATAAAATAATTAATTCAGCCTAAGGGATCAAGAAAATGTCCGCAAAACCTGAAAAACTGAAAAACCTGTGCTCAGAATTGGAGATGATAGGCCAGAAATAACTCAAAACATAATAGTGTGGTTAGACCTTGAGATTAGGAATGAATAATTAATAGTAAAAAATAATGACAGCAGAACTCTTATAGCCAGAACAATGAGATACATTTCAAGAAAATACCACTCTTTTTCTGACCTCCCAATTTTTCTTCTTGTGGTCAAATACCAATGAGCTGAAAATAGATCTGAGTTGAATTCCTGACCATCAGTCCAGGATAGTACATTTCATGCAGACCTTTACTTCATGCTTTTGCTGTGTTCTTTTTTCCCCCTGGTTACAAATTGGGCCATTTAACTATTGTGTGCTTGGATTTTACCATGTCAAATGAGCCAGATCAGGTAATTCAAAGTATCCAATGCCAAAAGATTTGATAATCGTGAATCCTGCCAATTTTCTTCAGATATTTGTCATGTGAAAGAAGATGCATGTCCACTCAAACTGCTTTGGAAATATTACTTAAGAAAAATTAGGGAACACCTCAAAATTTTCTGCAGAACATTGCCTAAATTGTTCAGATACACAGATGAACCTCCTAGGGGGAATCAGTGCAGCAGTTGCACCATTTGAACTGTTACTATCACGGACCACCTCTTGAACAAAGATCAAAGAGGCATTCAGAGAGAGTTTTTGACAAACACAGAGAAGGTGTTCAGGTGAAAAAAAGAAATGGGAAACAGGAAAATGAACTGGAAAAAGAAGAGAGAGACCATATGCATGAAGGATACAGAATTATCATTTTGTGTTTTAGTACCCTAGTCATCACATTAAAATGTGAGAAATAAGTGTACTTGTCAATAGTTTTGAAATAGTTTGGTCTACAACAGAAATAAGAGATTGGACACATAGAGGCCAGTGGTTGAAGATTTGGATTTTTTTATGTTGTTAGATAGGGAAATAACACATTCACAGACTTGGATTTGATGGCTAGATAGTTTAATTGTGAATTTATGGTTACTCAAATTTCAAATTACAAATCACAGAGAAAAATGAAAAGTCAGACCCCCCGAATTTAAAAAGGCAGTTAAAATGAGCACCTAAATTGAACAGACATTTTTCAGATGAAGAAGTATAAACAGCAAATAAACAGAAGAAGAAATGTTCAACATCACTGGTCATTTGAGAGACGCAAACTAAAACAATGCTGAGATTCCATCTCACTGTGGAAAGAATTACTGCTATCAAAAAATCAACCAATAACCAATGCTGGCAGGGCTGTAAGGAAAAAGGACCCCTTTTCCACTGTTCGTGGGAATGTAGACTGGTGCAACCACAGTGGAGATTCCTCAAAAAACTAGGATCAGAGGTCCCATTTGACCCTGTTATTTCCCTGCTGAATGTATTCATGAAGGAATTAAAACCAACATACGACAGCAACGTATGCACACCCATGTTTATAGAAACACAGTTTGTAACAGCTAGATCTTGGAAACAGCCCAAATGCTTAGTGAGTGGACAAAGATGTGAGTTTTTAAAAAATAAAACTGAGTACTACACAGCCATAAAGATAACTTGAGACATTCATTGCTAAATGGATGCACCTTGAGGTCATACTCATAAGTAAAATAATTAGGATACACATGTAAATACCATATCATTTCTCTAGTGTGAGAAACTGAAAGTATAAATGAAGTCCAGAATATACAATGGGTATTGTGAAATGGAAGAAAATGCTCAAAGGTGAAAAACTAGGAAGGGGGGCAACAGAAAGCAAAGAAAATAAAAATTGCTGGTATAAAGGAAAAAGCAGAAACAAAGCTTATGTATATAGGGGGTGCTGTTGAAGGGATGGCAGGGAATGGGAAAAAATGAAAATCAAAATATATTGTGTACAGGAACAAATTCTCAATGATGAATATGATCATAATGTACTCCTAAAATGTACCAATAAACTCAATAAAGAAAAAATTTGAAAAGTGCCTTAAAAGGTCCACAGGACATTCACCATCTGCAGGACAGGTATGAGGAGCTACTGCTGGAAGCTTGAGTCAGATGGCAATGGTGAAAGGAATCCTTCAAAAAGAGAAACTTGGTAGTCATGTGCAGAATAGACTACTGAAAGAGTAAATTATTTTAGACCTTTATCCAAAAAAGGGAAGTCCTTGCTTAAATATATTGAGACAACATGCCATGCACTAAAGAATATGATCAACTACTGTCTGCAGCTGAATTAAAGAGACCAAAAGATAACCAGGGCTGTTGATGTGGATGAAAGTAGGCTAAGTTGTGAGAGGATAGGTATGAATGAGGCTGAAGGACAAGGGATTTAACGGCTAAGCAGATTTGAGGAAATGCGGGAAATGACTGAATCAAAGAAATCTCCACATTTTTCTTTTGGAGATACAACTAATAACGACAGAAAAGCCAGGAGGAAATACAACTTATGGTTGTGCATTTTAGTCAGGTGTGAAGGGGCTAACTTCCCCACATGAGGAATTAAATGTTGCCTAATTGTAGTGTTATTTATTGCCTAATGACCTAAGGTGGTGGTTCTCAACTCATATAATTCAGTTACTTTTGAAACTAGCAAAAGTAACAGAAATAATACTTGTTATTAGTTTTCACTGCAAACCACCTGATTTAGACCTCCTTCCAATTCTGCAAAAGGAGGGCTGAGGCACTGATACTGCCTAGAAGCTACCCCCACATGATTCCAATGTGCTGCCAGGACTAACAGTCAGTTGTTCCCATCTCAGAGATTCTTAGGTTCTCAGAAAGATGCTGAAGAGATCAAGACACTGCTATAGAGTATTTACTAAATATTTAGCCTTCTAAATTCTAAAGAATCCTGGAAGGATGAAAGAAACAACATATATAATTAACGATATTTCAAAGTACAATGTGTTTGAGGAAAAGAATGGAGAGTGAAAAGAACAAACTCTCACTTTGAGTTACAGCCACATTTTAAAAGCAAAACTGTAATCTGCAGAATGAGATGACCCCAGAATTTTCCCGTACACTGTATATATAATACCGTGTTCCTCCTTTCCAGATAACAATGAACATGAGTAAACAGCTTAATTACACAAGCCTGGCACTCTCAGTAAAGATCTATGACATTTTTACCATCTTCCTACTGTTCTCCAACTCAAACTTCCACCAATACCCTTGACTAGCATCTCTTGTTAGCAGTACCTTTTCATTTCTGTAATCTTTGGTTATTCTCTGCATGATATTTTTCTACTGAGCTCATAAAATTCATGAAATTATTTCAGGTTCAAAAAATAAATCTCATCCGTTATGCCTCTCCCTTACACTACTGCCATCCTATCTCTTTAATCTCTTTTCATTGACAAACTTGCAAGTACATATTGCTACTTTTTCTCTCTCCATACCCACCCCCCTGTTAAAATATTTTAATCTAGTGTTGGTCCTTGTCCTCCTCTGAAATCATCTCTGTCTGAGCCACTTGTTCCTGTTCACACGTGAATTCTATCCAGACTCTCAACACCATTACATCGTTTCCCACAGATTTGTGTTGTCCAGGTGACTTCACCTCAAGGCCCTACTGCCTCTGTCTCCTTAGTTGGCTGTAATTCTTCTAACTCACAAATGTGAACATTCAGTGTTCAACCAAGGATCAGCAGCACCCTGTCCATCCTCTTGTCCTGACCAGCTTTCTCCAGTCATTGGTGATGCTCTGCTGCCCCCACCTGGCCAACTCCATTCCAGTCACTCAGAAATTTCCCTGGACCTCTCCTGGAAAGCCACCAGGAAAGCCTACTGTCTCACACATCTTTGACTTCTATCTAGCCTTCTTTTCTAATCACTGGATTAATCCAGATAAGCCGTTCTGACATCCTTCCAGGCTCCCAATCTCAAAAGAAATTCATCCTTTTCCTACCAAAACCCTCCTCTTGACACCATTCTTCAATTTGCCTACACTTATAACTTGGGTGGCATCTGTGAAATCTTCTCTCTTCTTCACGTGTCTCATTACTGAAGAATCCTCATTGAGATAAGACTTCTTTTGTAAACCAGTCATTGTCTTCCTAGTTGTTGCCATATCTAGCTAGACTCCACATACCTCCCTTAATAATCCAACAGGCTTCTAATGATCTCTCCTTTCCTTAGTATTTTTCTGCCTTTAACTGAGAGAACATAAAAATTGAGTTAGTCATTTTGACACATAACCTTCCTGAGGGGCTCCCCCTAGTTCAGGTTTTGTTTCAAAGCTTCCCATTATCCTCAGGATAAAGTCTGTGTCCCCCAGGATATAAAACTTGACATAAGATCACATTGAAATCAAAGGCAAGATTTGCAGCTGAACTGTTGTTAACCCACTCATTGTACTGTGCATGACATTTTTAAAATTGAAAAGAAAAAACCCTAATTAATAATTGACAGATTTTTAACTCTGTAAGGCCATTATATTTTTACCCTGCAAGAACAAGACGTTAATATATAAACATGAAGAAAGCTCTCTGAAAAAGGAAATCAAAGGGCATTATTCCCTTACTCTACCCCTCTGTAAAATTGAACAAATCTATGTATGTGTCCTACAATCTCACAAATTTGAAATGACTAAATCATTCAACTATATTCCAGCTCAGTTCTTTTTTAGCTTTGTTACCTTGAACTAGTTATTTAACCTCTCTTGACTTCAGTTTCTTCCATTTACAATGAGAGTGATATTATGTACCTCAAAAATTCGTTTGCATTTTAATGATTTACGGTAATTTGTAAAAAGCAATGACATTAATTAGTGCCTGACACACAGGAAATGATTAGTTATTGATGATGACAATGGTTATGAAAAGGAGAATATAAGTTAATAGTAAACCTAAGAAATAAGGGTTTTTAAATCTAACTTCAATACATAATATTATAATTAGATTATGAAACTTGAATTAACTGAAATAATATGTAATAGAACCAGACTGTGACAACCTAAATTTCTCTTTACAGAGTATTTTTGTTGTTGGTGATGGTAGGTCTTGGTTTTGCTGTTGTTTGTTTTTGTTTTGTTTTTGAGACAGAGTCTCACTATGTAGTGCAGGCTGGCCTTGAACTCACTGTATATATAGTCAACATCAAATTCACTGTGATCCTCTTTCCTCAATCTCTTGGGTACTGGGATTACAGGCATAAGATTTTTTTCTAGTATTATTGAGGTGAATCTGACAGGTAAAAATTGTATATGTTTAAGGCATGAATGACTTGGCCAAGGCATGAATAGTTAAACTACTGAGGCAAAGCACTCAGGCTCTGTGAGAAGTGAATGGTTAAACAAGAAGTTTAGGTTAGTGAATGATGTTGTGTATGGGAACTGCCTTTCCCTTTCCCCAAGAAAATTGCCTAACCTTGATACTTGGTTATACTCTTGGCCAAACTGCTTTTCTTCTTTTTTTGTCTTGCAGTGATATTCAAAATAAAAGCTCGAGAATTCTCAACTTCAGGCCTAGTCCTGGGTGTCTCTCTAATGCTGGGTGCTCTCAGGTGAGTCGCTATGGCTCTCTCCATGATTGAACTAAGTCTTTTCTCTGAGAAATCATTCATTTTACCCTGTAGGTATGCATACCCAAAAATAAAATTGGGAAGTCGATTTGTAAACTTTTGAAGTCTGAATACTATTTTCTACAATGTCTGTACTAATTTACATTCCAGCATTTTTCCCATCCTAATAGCTGGGAGGTGATATTGAACAACTTTTCATGAAGCAGTTAACTGTTTCTGTATATCTTTAGAAGAAAATGTATATTCAGGTCTTTGTCCATCTTTTATTTGGATTTTTTTTTGCTTTTGAATTATATGAGTTTCTTATATATTTTGGATATATTAAGCCCTTATATGATTCAGGATTTGCAAATATTTCCTTGTATTTTTCAGGTTCCTTTTTCATTTTGGTAGTTCTTTTCTATACAGAGTCTGTGTGCGCATGCATGTGTGTGTGTGTATATGCACGTGTGTCTACATGTATGTATATGTATGTGTGTGTGGTTCTGGGAACCAAACCTAGGGGTTCTGTGAGCCCCAGTCCTCTTTTAATTTTTTTTTAAATGTTGAGACAGGATCTTGCCAAGTTGACCAGGAGGGACTTGAATTTACAGTACTTTCACTTCAGCTGCCCAACATGCTCAAATTGCATGCATGGAGCATGGGCCCCACTAGAAATCTGTTAATTGTAGTGTATTTATTTATTTTTGTTTTTGTTGCTTTTTTTGTTGCTTGTTTTTCTGAAATCATATCCAGAGAAGCATTTCCAAGACCAATGTTCAGAGCTTTCTTCTGTTTCCTTCTAGAAATATTATAGTATTTGGCCTTACATTAAGGTTTTAGCCTACTTTATGTGTATGTATTGGCTAAGCTTATTTCCTCTGGATTCTTTTCATAATATTTTAAATGGAATTATTTTCTTAACTTCCTTTTGGGGTAGTTTCTGTGAATGTATAGAAACAAAACTAGTTTTGGTATCCTGAACCATTTTAAATCTCTTTACTTCTTCTAACCATTGTTTTATAGAGTCTCTAACATTTTCTATATGTAAGAACTGTCATCTGCAAACACAGTGTCATTTCTTCTTTCTCAACTTGGTTGTCATTTAGTTCCTCTTCTTGCCTGTTTTCCCAGCTAGAACTTCTATGGCATGTTGAATGGGTGTGACAAAAGCGAGTAACCTTGTTTTGTTTCTGAACATTGAGAAAAAGTTTTCATATATATATATATATATATATATATATATATATATATATATATATATATATATAGCCATTACTGTGTTGAAGTACATACCTTCTATGCTTAACTTGTTGGGTTTTTTTTTCATTAAGGAATGTTAAATCATGTTAAATCCTTCTGTTGAGACAATAGTATAATTTTTATTCTTCATTCTGCTAATGTTAGTCATGTTTTTGATGTTCATGTATTGACCTATCCCTGCATAGGAGGGATAAATCTAACTTGACCATAGGATATGATCTTGTTATTGCAATTGAATTATGTTTGTTATCATATTTTGAGGATATTTGTATGTATGACTATCAAAGACGATATCTTGTAGTGGTTTCGTTGCTAAGCCAAAGGTGACTTCATAAAATGAGTTTGGAAACACTCTTTCCTCTTCAATTTTGTGAAAGAATTTGATAAATTGTTATGATTTTAATATGAAGTGTTCTCCCAAAGATTCATGTATTAAATACTTTAATACCAATATGATATTTTAAATGTTACTGGTTTCTCAACTTTCTTTTGGGGGTAGTTTGTTGTGAACATAAAGAAACAAAACTGAATCCTGAATCATTTTAGAGGTAGGACCTAGACAGGTAATTGGATAATGAGGCACTAATTTCATAAATGATTTGTCTATCAATGAGTTAATAGTTCAATGGACTATAGGTGAATCTCAGTTGGAGGAAGTAGGTTGTGCCTTTGAAGAGTATATGTTATCCCAGCCCCTTCCTTTCTGGCTTATTTCCTTTTTTTTTTTTTTGCTGCACTACCTCTTTGTACCATGATATCAACCTCAGACCTACAGCAATGGAACTGGCCAACCAGGGATGGAAACCTTTGAAATGTTTTATTTGAACCTTCCTTTTATTTACTTTTTTTTTTACTTATTTTATTTACTGGTATGTTATATGTACACATCACAATTATGCTCAACATTGAGAACTTATACCAGTATATAACATGACTTAATTCTCATTTTCCCCTTCTTCTACCCACCCTACACCCCTGCCACTATATGCACAAGCTTTGTTTCCCTTTTTTATTGGTGCATTTTATTGGTACTTTATATATACACATCACAGTTACACTCTGCATTTGTACCAGTATATGATGCAATTTAATTCTCAATTTTCTCTTCCCCTATTGCTTCCTTTTTTTAACAATCAATTTTTCTTTCCCCTCATTACTTACCCTAACCCCATTTCCCTTTGAATATTTACTGCTTCACAATATCATGCATTCTAGAACTCTTTTGCAACTTCAATTTCTCATACCAGAGAAAAGATATGATATTTACACATCTGTGATCTATTCATTTCACTTATGAGTATGTACTTATACATCCATTTTAGTATAAATGGCCCAAGCTCATCATTCTTTATGGCAGATTTATACTCCATTTTATTAAAAAAAAACCCCACACATCTTCTTCGTCCATTCTAGAGCTGATGGGCATTTGGGTTGTTTCTAAGATTTAGCTATAACCAACTAAGCTGCTGTAAACATGGGTGCACATATGTCGCTGTGATATGAATCTTGTAATTCTTTGTGTATATCCCCAGCAGGGGAATGGCAGGTTCAAATGGGACCTCTAATCCTAGTTTTTCGAGGAATCTCCACACTGATATCCATAATGGTTGGACCAGTCTACATTACCCACCAACAGTGGAGAAGGGTTCCTTTTTCTCCACAACCTCGCCAGTATTTGTTGCTGGCTAATTTCAAAATAGCAGCTATTCTTTGTGGAGTGAAATGAAATCTCAGTGTTGTTTTCATTTGCAGCTCTCAAATGACCAGTGGCATTGAAAATTTCTTCATATGCTTCTTAGTTGCTTTTACTTCTTCCTCTGAAAAGTGTTCATTTCAGATGCCCATTTTTTAAAAATTGAGTCTTTAAATTGGGGGGGCTGTTTTTTTTCCTCATCTTTTTTAATTTACTTGTCATAGGTATTTTGTCACAGCAATGGGAAGCTAACTACAAAAGGATTTGTATTACTTCTTCATTAAAAGCAGCATTTATTAGTGAAACCCTATGATCCTTGGTTTTTCTTTGTTTGGATGTTTTTATTACTAATGTAATCTTATTATTGCTCAGTGTTCTATTCAGATTTTCCTTTTTTATGTTTCAGTCTTGATAGTTTGTATGTCTCTAGAAAATTGTCCTTTTTTCTTGTACATTCAATTTTGTCATATAATTATTCACAGTAATCACTTCTGATCTTTTATATTTCTGTGCTTTCAGTTGTAATTGCTCCTCTTGAATTTTTTATTTTATTTATTTCAGTCTCCTTTTGACACTTCTCCAACTCCTTCTTTTCTTGTTCTTAATTCATCTATCTAAATATTTTTCAATTTTCTTTTTTAAAAAACTTCTGGACTGGAAGTGTAGCATATTTGGAAAAACTCTTTACTAGCCTTGGATTTAATTGCCAACCTTGAAGAAAAAAAAGCAGAAGAAAAATGAGATAACTTTTAATTTTGTCTTTCCTAATTTCTATCCTCTATTTTTCTCTGATCTGTATTATTTTCCCTTTATGCTGCCAGACAGCATGGTGTCCCAATATTCTACTCTTTCTGTCCTGAAAAAAAATGGCTAGAACACCTAGCAAACCTTTAAGCACAAATGCTATCAAAGTAAAGGAAGGGTAAAGGAAAAATAAGAAGAACTGCTCCACAATACATCATAATAAAAATCCCAGAAGTCCAACACAATAGACTCTTAAAAAGGTATTAGGATAAAAGCAACAAATCACTGATAAAGGTAAAGCCATTAGAATTACAGTAGATTTCTCAGTACATACCTTAAAGGCAAAGAGAGCTTGAACTGAAGTGTTTCTAGCCCTAAGAAAAGACTTTCCAATCTAGACTGATACATTCTTCAAAACTATCTTTCAAAATTTCTGAGAAATAAAGTCTTTCCACAACAAAGACTACCTTAGAAATTCATGACCACCAAATCAGTACTCCACAATATACTCAAGGATATACTAGAAGGTAAAAGATGAAGCCAACACACAATGCAAAAGAAAAGTTTATGGAAATGAATACAGTAACTAGAATGAGCAGTTAAGCAGAAAAAGAAAGAGATCTACAACAAAAAAATAATATAATGACAAATAAATAAATACCTTTCAGTAATAAAAATGGAAGAACCTTGAGACTATAATCTTAAGTAAAATAACTCAGACATAAAAGCTGAAATATCACATGATTTCTCTTATAAGAGAAACTCAAAATAAAAAGAACAAAACAAAGAATAATAGGAAATATGGATATAAATGTATCCCTGGATATAAAAGATACAAATCTTTTGCAATAGGGAAGAAGAACAACAGGTGGAGGGAGGAAAGAGAAAGGGGAAGGTCAGAGGTTGACAAAGAAATTAAAATATGTTGTTTCAGGTACTAAATCTTCATGATGAATGTAATAATTATATAATGCAAACATGTACTAATAAAAGTTAACAGTAACAAGGAAATTTTGCAGTCATTTGGAGATTAAATAACACACTATTGAAAAACTAGTGGGACTGAATAAATCAAGGAAATGAATCAAATGACAATTAAATCAATCACAAAAGGGAAGTTTATTGCTGTACATGCCCACAATACAAAATAACAGAGCAAGATCACATGAATAACTGAATGATGCAACTCAATGTCCCAGAAAAAGTTATCACCCAAAGCTAATGCAAGGAAGGAAATAATAAAGATCAGAACAAAAGTAAATGAAATTAAGACCCAAAGGTATACTAATAATCAATGCAGAGCTTATTCTTCAAAAGAATACACAAAAAAGGTAAATCTTATGAAAAAAACCCAGACCTATATCAATGCAATTAGAAAGAAAGGGTGGGAGCCAGGGATTTAGCTCAGTGGCATTGTGGCTACCTTTCAATCACAAGGGCCTAAATTCAATCCTCAGTACCCCACCCCAAAAAAAAGAAAGAGGAAGGAGAAATCACAACAGACACTGGGAAAATGCAATTGATTAAGACCAACTATTTTACAAACCTGTACACCAATAAACTGGAGAATTCAGAAGAAACAGATAGGTTCCCAAATTCCAGATGTGAATTACTAATTTTAAATAAAGAAGGTATTAAAACTGAATAATCAAAGAACAGGCAATGAAATTTAAGTAGTAATTTTGAAAAACCTATCAATTTAGAAAGAGCCAGAACTTGATGAAACACCAGAGAATTCAATAAGCATTTTGGTGAAGATCTAATGCCAGTACTCATCAAACTCATTAATGAAAATAAAATGGAAGGAGTGTCTCCAGAGTCTTCCCTAGAAGCTACAGTTACCTTCATTGCAACACCAAATGAGGAAGCAATAGAAAAAGAAAACTACAGCCCAATTGGTTTCATGAGCCCACTGGCAAACAAAATTTTAAAAATATCAAAAAGATCATACATGCTTGACAAAGTACTTTTTATCACTGGGATGCAATATATATACAATCAATAAATGTAATGCATCACATAAAAGCAAATATAGAAAGTATACTATCATCTTAATAGAGTAAACCTTTGGCAAAATCCAACATCTGTTTCTGGTAAAAGACCTGAAGAAAATAGAAGGACCCTATCTTAACCTGATAAAAGACATTTATGACAAACCAATGGCCAATATCATATTAAATGGAAGAGAAGCTGAAAGTTTTCCATCTAAAGTTAGGAATTTGACACCTCTAGTATTCAAAATAGTCCTTGAAACATTAACCAGAGAAGTTAGAGAAGAGAAAGACATTAAAGGGATATGTATAGGAAAGAAAGAGGTCAAATTATTATGAACCTATTTGTTTCTTCTGAATTCTTCAGTTTATTGGTGTACAGGTTTATAAGATAGTTGGTCATAATCATTTGCATATTTATATTACCATTTCTTGACATAGGATATCAAAAACACTTCACCAAATAACTCTCAGAATTAATAACCAAATTCAGTAGCATAGCATGCAAAATTAATCCACAAAAGTCAGCAATATTCTCATATGCTTTTTTGTCTCACTGATGAAAAACTTAGAGAAACAATACTTTTCATGATAGAATAAAGAAAAATTGCTCAGGAATTAACCTATCTAAAGAGGTGAAAGATGTCTACAACAAAAACTATAGTACTTTGAAAAAGGAGATCAAAGAGGACATCAGAAAATGGAAGGAAATTCCTACATAGACAGAGCCAATGCTGTCAAATGGGGATACTGCCCGAATTAATATACAGATCTTGTGTAATGTCAATCAAAATACTGACAACATTCTTCACAGAAATAGAAAAAAATAAAAACCTGTTAATTCCAGTGGTACTGGAAGAGAACTAGACTGACAAAAAGAATACAGGACAAGAGTAAAGCAGGAAGCATCATTATACTGGATTTTGAGTTTTATTACAATGTTACAGTGATAAAAACAACATGGTGCTGGCACAAAAATAGACATATCAATGGACAGAACAGAAGATGCTGAAACAACTCAAGCACATTCAGCCATCTGCTCTTTGAAAAAGGAGGTCAAAAACATATGCTGGAGGAAAGATAACCTCTTTAGCAAATGGTGCTGGAAAACCCAGCTATACTCATGTAGAAGATTGAACCTAGACCCATATCTCTCACCATGTACAAACATTAAATCAAAATGGATGAAAGACCTAATTTTTAACAAGAAAAAAATCTGTGAGAAGATAAAATAGGTAACATTTTTGAAGACCTAGGCAAGGACGTTCTGAACAGCACAGTAATTACATAATAAATAATACCATTGAAAATGGAATTATATCAAGTTTAAAAGTTTGGTACAACAAAGGTAACAATCAATACATAAAGAGACCACATACAAGTTGGAAAAACTAATTTTCCCGCAATTCCAGAGACAGCAGTTTAATAGCTAGACTTTACAAAGAACTAAAAAATATTTAGGTCCTGAGAAAATAAATGATCCAATAAAAAATTAGCAACTGAGATGAATGAACACTTTTTCAGAAGCATAAATGGCCAATAAATGCATGAAATTAATCTTCAGCATCTCTAGCCCTTAGATAAATACAAATTAAAAGAATGATAAGACTTC
The DNA here is from genome assembly GCA_004025085.1 of Thryonomys swinderianus. Classification (NCBI taxonomy): domain Eukaryota; kingdom Metazoa; phylum Chordata; class Mammalia; order Rodentia; family Thryonomyidae; genus Thryonomys; species Thryonomys swinderianus. Next base: position 100,136 of record PVIC010000579.1, on the reverse strand, counting down.
ACATTAGTCCAGAATGAATGGTTCTCAATCAAGATATTAAATAATAATGAATGTTGGCAACATTATAAGGGAAAAAGACCCCTTCTACATTGTCTGTGGGAATGTAAACTAGTACAACTATTATGAAAATTAATATGGAGACTCTTGCAAAACTAAAATGAGAAATTCTATTCAACGTAGCTTTTCCTCATCTAGGTATCTGCCCCAGCAAGTTATAGACACCATTTACTGTTACACATTTATGCCCATGTTTATAGCATCACAGTTATGATAGCCAAATCTTAAAAAAGAGTCCTAAAACTTAATCACTAATAAGTTAACAGGGAATGATATTTTTCTTATCCCAATTTAATCCTCTTCTCATTCAGAAGTATATTATTTGGATATTTTACATGATTTGTAAAAAGTAAAATTTCTCAAAGTCAAAGGGCAATTTAAAAATATTAAAGAGAAGAATAAAAACATCCTACAATATTCTTTGAATTAAAGTGGTAAGGCAGGAAAGAAAGACACTTGGAAGGGACTCACAATCAGTACAGCCTCGGAGGCCTGGTCCTCGGGTCTGGGACCTTTTCTAGCCAGAGGAGACAGTTTGCAGGGACTTTGGGCAGGCTATTGAATCTTAAGTACTTAAGGCTAAATATTCACAAAGTCCACAGTTGCCTAATTGAATTGCTTTTATGCTTTTGGATCTTCATTACATTACCCCACAGGGAATTTAAACACAACATAAACATGTATTTAAATGAATTTAGAAAAAAAGCTTGTTATCCCAGCTCCTGTTTTAATTAGATACGTCTTATATAAGAAACACACAAATGCAGACTCTGTGGTTTTCCTGGCAAGCTATAGCACTAAGTAAATCCACTATAGTATGATTCTGTTTGCTTTTTTCCCTTAATTAAGTTTTTAAAGTTTCCTTAGCTCTCTGTGTGGCTGCTGTAGCCTTGGCAGCCGGGTTTGTGGTAAGGAGTTGAGAGCACACATAACAGCCTCCCTCTCCCCTCCCAGCGGGGCCTCCTGGGCAGCTAGATAGGGAAAGTAGAGTAAATAGAGGGAAAACATCCCGACTACACAATAGATACTTTTTATATAAACCCCCTTATGCCTCACTTACTTGGCATATTTGAGGGGCCAAGGGTATTCAAAACTATTCTCCAACTTTGTGGATGGACTTCCAAAACTTGTGGAAAACCAAGATAATGCCCAATTGTACAATGCCAACGTATTAACATATTTTTCTGGTCCAACTGCTATCTTCACCATAGATCTCTGGACCGGAGCCTCCTCTAGAAGCCAATTTCAGTGGCTGCAATACTATGTTAGCACAGTAAACAAGAGGCAGTATAGGCCTCTGAAGGGTTTTTTGTTTGGTTGGTTTTTGTGGTACTGGGAATGGAAACCAGGGCTTCTACACTGATCCATTAGCCCCCACCCATTTTATTTTGCTCAGGGTCTCAACAAACTACCCAGGCTGGGCTGGAACTTGTGATCCTCCTGCCACAGCCTCCCAGAGTGTTAGTATTACAAGCAGACACCACCAATTCCTGCTTCTCTTGTCTTTTAATGATCTTGTGATCATTATATCTGTATTTTATTATATATATATATATATATATAGTATCAATAAAATTAATGTAAAAAATCGGGGGCTGGAGATTTAGCTCAGTTGTTCCAGCGCCTGCCTCACAAGCGCAAGGCCCTGAGTTTGATCCTGGTAACCACATGCAATGTTGGGCGTGGTGACTCACACCCACCAGCCATCAATACCACATACCACCGTGCCAGGCGCAGTGGCTCACGCCTGTCATCCCAGCACTCGGGAAGCAGAGGCAGGAGGACTGCTGAGTTCCAGGCTTGCCTGGGCTACATAGTGAGCTGAAGGCCAGCCTGAACTACAAAGCGAGACCCTGTCTCAAATAAATAAGCAAACAAACAAACAAACAAACAAACAAATAAAAACACCTGCAACAAAACTCACCCTGTTGCTTTCCACAATGAGCAGCACATGCAAAAGACTCCTTGACTGGGTATGCAAGATCCTCTATAAAACGATATTAGCCCTTATTCCTCTTATTTTATTCCTCCATTGCATTTCACTTAGCCAGTGAAAATAATGAGCTAGCCCTAGACGGAATCTCTGTTTTCCCAGTTTTGCTCTTAAGGCTTCTTTTCTCCATTTTATCCATCCTTCTGTGATAGGTGAGATTCACTTCTTCAAGAAACTTCCTAAGAAGACTTTAACCTTCAGCATGCCATCCATCCTTGAGTTCTATTGTAGTTCTTTCTACAGAATTCTTTCATGGGCCAATTAAGAGCACTTATTGAAATGTTAGCTAGATAAAAAATATACATCCTTACATTCATGTGTTTCTGCTGCCAAATATAGTACCTGATACACAGGAGATTCTTACTGAACTATATTGAGTGATTTGATCATGAACGGGTATAAGAATGTAGGTAATTCAGATGGAATGAGGTTATTATTCTCTGTGTGTTTGAAAGAGCCCTTTACCATTTAGTACCATTGGTTTGGTTCTGCCTCTATTCTTGGGAAAGCTCACCTAACAAAGAACTCAGATAAGTCTTCTGTGAGCATAAAGCTTCTTGTGTTGCAGAGCATGTAATGGATAATTACATGTTAAATTATTACTCCATGATCTCCTTGCTCTTTAACTTTTTAAAGTCAAGTCTATCCCCACTAGTTCTCTGTTTTCTTGGAAGCAAGAATCATCTCATAGAAACTACCACCAGAGTGAAAAGACAACTAGCAGTATGGGGGAAAATTTTACCAGCTGTTTCTCAGACAAAGGACTACTATCTAGAATATATATAAAGAGCTTAAAAAATGCCCCCCCCCATTTAAAGACCCAATTCAAAAATCTGAAATGAACAGACACTTTTCAGTAAATGCAGCTAAGAAAATATGAAGCAATGCTCAACATCGCCGGTTATTCAAGAGATGCAGATGAAAACACTGAGATTTCATCTCACTCCTCAAAGAATGGCTGCTATCATGAAATCAACCAACAACAAATGCTGGTGAGGCTTTGGAAAAAAAGAACCCTTCTGCACTGTTGGTGGGAATGTAAACTGGTCCAACCATTATGGAGAGCAGTGTGGAGATTCTTCAAAAAATTAAAATTAGAAGTCCCATTTGACCCTGCTAGGTGTATACATTAATGAATTAAAAGATATATATATATATATCACAATGACATATGTGCAGCCATGTTTTTAGCAGCTCGATTTGTGATAGCTAAATCTTGGGAAGAACCCAAATACCCATCATCTGGAGACTGGATAAAGAAGCTGTGGGGTTTCAAAAATATATATATAAAGTGGAGTGTTAATCTGCCATAAAAATGATAAGTTTGAGTCATTTATTTACCTTGACATACTCACAAGTGAAATAAATAGGTCACAGATGTGTAAATACTCTATCTTTTCTCTGGTATGAGAAACTGAAAATGTAAATGAATTCTAGAATTTACGCTAGATATTGTGAAATCAAAAATATTCAATGGAAAAAGGGTGGTATGGGTAAGCAAAGTGGAAAGAAAAATTTGATGGTAGAAAAAGGAAGCAAAGCTTATGTATATAGGGGCTGGAGGATTTTAGGTTGGCCAGGGAAATGGGAAAAATGATAATTAAATTGTGTCATATACTAGTACAAATTCTCAATGTCGAGTATGATCATAGTGGGTTTATAAAATGCGCCAGTAAAATCAGTTTTTTTTAGAAAAGAATCATCTCATATTCTTAGTCTCTCAGACCAGTCTAAGCAATTCTTCGAATATGTTAGGTGCTCAATAAATATGTGTTTTATGAATTTCTTTTGTATTCAGTGCTTCCAATAACAAAGCACTCTCGTAAAAATATCTCAGAGCAAAAAAAATGCATTCTAAATCTGGAGCTTGAATGATCTCTGGCTATACTCCTTCCGGTCTCTCCACCAGGCCAACCCATTCTGTCGTCTGAGTACTCTCTGGTAAGAACTACATTGTATCTACTTGCAGTGGCTCAGGTGAGAAAAGCGAGAGCAGAAAAGCATGCTAGTTTCAGCAAAGTTATCCCTCCTACCAACAATCCTAGGTAGAATTAGTAAATCTATGTTCTTGTTTAATACTGGGTACTAAACCCTGAACTACACCTCCACCTCTTCACATCCACCTGTTCATCTGTTTGTGTGATTGTTTGAGACCAGATCTTGCTAAGTAACCCAAACTGGCCTTGAACTTATAATTTTTCTGCCTCAGCCTCCTAAATTGCTTGGATTATAGGCATGTACTACTGCACCTGGCTAAACCTGTGATTGTTTTTTTAAAATTTTATCTTTATTGGTACATTGTATATACACATCATATCATGATCACACTCAGTATTAGGAATTTGTACCAGTATATAACACAATTTAATTCTCATTTTTTTCCTGTTCCCCTACCAACCCTATAACTCCCACCCCCTAAATACATACACTTTGTTTCCCTTTTTTATTACCACCACATTTTTTCTTTACCCCTCATTACTCAGTCCTCTACCACATTTCCCTTTAAATATTTTCTATTTCACAATATTTATCAGACATTCTAGAGCTCATTAACATCTTCAGTTTCTCATGCCAGAGAACAGATACAAACCTGTGATATTTTTATGACTATTTGTTGTCCCCTGAAACCATCACTTCTTCTATTTAGAAATATAAATCCTATGTTTTAACTAAGCACATCACTGTCACGGTGGGAACTACATTTTTTAGTCTTTGTATGTAGGTAAAAACATATGGCTAAATTCCTTCAGAAGGTTGTGAGTAAAACTATACAAATTCTTGGTCAAATTTTTAAAAAGGAACCTACTTGAAGTCCTTTTTATCTATCCTGTCACTCATTCCCATGTCTTAGATTCAAATACACAACATAAAACTAGTCAGGCAATTTTAAAGATGGCAATACCCAGAAAAAGATATAGCAACAAGATAGAAGGAACCCAAGTCCCTGAATTATTCTGCACCTCAGACCCACCTACATGCTGTAAATTGCTCATCAATTCAGGATTTCTACAGGTGGGAAAATGAAGTTCTGTTCTGTTTTAATCGTACTATTTCCAGGTCTATGAGAGTAACTTAGTCTATAATTTATACAGATATTTTCCAAATGAGGATTCTTCAAAATGCAATATCTAGCCCCTAATTATACCACATTCTTTTATTTTTTAGCATTCTCATGCAATGCACACAAATACTGGCTGGATTTATCTCAATATATGAAATTACTTAGGATATCCTAACAATATGAATACAGTGTACCGCATTTACCAACTATTGCCACCTTTGAGTAACAAAGCTTTAATTTTTCCGAGATTCACAGAGAAAAATTTTATCTTTTCTCTTTCATCTTTCCTCTACCAAACAAACTTAAATGTCCTTTCTTGCCATGTGAACTCATCTATCTGGTTATTTTCACCAGTGTCTCAGTAGTTGAAGGCATCAATTTTTGTGCAGGAGTCTCCACGTGGCATCACCTCCAGTAACTCAGTGTGCCTACAGCCTGGATTCCACAACATGAAAGACGTGATTTTCAAGGGAAACAGTTGATAAGCTGGCTTTCATTAAAGCTTAATACTTCCCTTCTGCAAAAGACACTGTCAAGTGAATGAGAAGACAAGCCACAGAATGGGGGAAAAGTATTTTCCAAAGATTTATGTGATGAAGGGTTGCTGTCCAAAATATACAAACAATTCTTAAATAATACAACATATCAAGTTTTTAAGTTGCTAGAAGACATAGCAATCTCACTAAATATATAAAAATCTAAAAATGTCAAATATGCATACATAAAAATTCTCCACAACCTATGTCATTAAGGAATTGCAAATTAAAGCACTAAGGAGGTGTAATACTGTAAACATATCTATAATGGCCAATACCATGACAGACAATGCCAACTTCTAGCAAGCTTGTGGGGCAGCAGAAATCAAAATTTATTACTGATGGAAACATTAAACAATACAGACTCTACAAAAGCCAGTTTGGCAGCTTCTGACAAAATTAAATATATATTTTGCTTCATGATTCAACAATTGTGTTTTTTAGTATTTACCCAAATTAACTGAACACATATGTCCACAAAAACAACTGGCACATTGATGTTTATAGAAGTTTTATTTATAAATGTCAAAACTTGGAAACAACTGAGATATGTATCAGTAGGTGAACAAATTATGGTATATCTGAACAATAGAATATTCGTGTTATTTAGCACTAAAAATAAATGAACTAGGAAGCCATGAACAAAGGAGAAATTTAAATGCATATTACTCAGTGAAATAAACCAATTCGAAATGCCTAAGATCTATATGATTCTAAGTATATGACATTCTGGAAAAAGCAGAACTCTAGAGAGTTTTGGTAGGACTCTGGTAGAGGGAGGAACAGGACCATAAACGGCACAGAGCAGTAAATCTACTCTGCTTATCCTGCAGCAATGGCCCCATGTTGTTACACATTGATTACAAAAGACAACTTCAGGCAAAATCCATAGAAAGTACAACACACACACACACACACACACACACACACACACAAACATCCTAATAGAAACTTCGCTTTGAGTAGAAAATGATGTGTCTACACAGGTTTATTGATTTTAACAAGCATACCTTTCTGGTGCAGGATATTGATAACAGAAGGGATTGGGAGGGAAGATTGTAGAGGTAAAGGACACATGGGGATTCTATATATTTTTTGCTCCATTTTTTGTAACCTAAAACTGCTTTAAACATAAAGTTTATTCAAATGAAAGGAAACTTAACTGGTTTCTCAGAGGGTCTGTTCCATCAGCGAAGTCAAGGCTGCATGTCTCTGAGGTGCCAACCTCAGGGATACCCACCACCCGGGTTGCAGAAACACTGCTGCCAGAGTTCCCTCGAGGAAGCCCTCTCACCCTGAGCTTGGTGCGCTGTGACAAAGTCCAAATGAAGTTCCAACAAGAGACTGCTGAACAGCCCTGTGCTTAGCTAGAGAGGTGTCTGGCGAGCTTCCCGCTGTCCTACCGGCCTCCCTTTCTAGTCCCAGCCACTGTCCAGCTATGATCTTAGGGGAAATGCCAGAGAAATAACTTCCTAGTTGAGCCCTCCTTAAATTGCTGTCCATAAAATTTACAGAGGCTTAACAGTGGTGTTACTATTTTAAGCCATCGAGTTTCAGGGTAAGGTAGCACACAACATTCAGAGAATGGACATTAAAAGTGCAGAGCCCTCTACCCAATTTTTCTTGGGCCACAAAGAAACAGATGCTGTTTCTGACCAGAAGGTGTGTTGCTATCAGAATGACGGCCTAGAGATCACAGGGTTTGAAATAAAGAGTCCCAGTCTATTCATTGGTCCAAATTGATTACGAATGACAACTTCAGGCAACTCACTTGAAGGTTTTTTACATATGTGGTGCAGGGGTTGTAGGGAGGGCAGAGAAAGGGGAAAAATTAGGATCAATATGTTTCATATACAGGTACAAGTTCTCAATATTAAATGTGATCATATTGTAAGTATAACATATACCAAAAATACCACATTATTTCACTGGTATGAGAAACAGAAGTTATAAGAGAGGTCCAGATTATATGACAGGTATTGGGAAATAGGAAAATGTTCAAAGAGGAAAGGAAACTAGAGACAGGGGCAGAGGAAAATAAAGAGGGGAAAGAAAAAGTTTGGTCAGTAAAAAGGAAAAAAAAAACCAAAGCATATGTACATGAGAAAAAATAAGAATCAAAATGTATAACGTACAGGTACAAATTCTCAATGATGAATGTGATCATAATGTATGCTTAAAATGTACCAATATATAAGCTCAATTTAAAGAAAAACAAAAGAATTCTGCTTCCCATTCTGAATCTCTGTTTCCACAGGGCCCAGTCCCATTGCTTTTCACCAGGAGAAAATTCTCTCCAAAAGGCTCCCTTTTATGAGCTCTGCTCTCTGTGAGATCTCAGGGAACATATGTGGTCAGGACCATTTCTTCCAGCACCACAGCCCTTTTCAAAATCCCTCCTTTGGCTGCCAGCAAGTCTCTTATAATCCTTTTGGAAGTAGCTCTCCCCCAAGAATAATCACCCTGGCAAGACGGCAGAGAAGAACACATAACTATGTCCCAGGAAAGCCATGTCTAAGGACCCAGTTTCGTGCCAATTCCAGCATGGTATGGAGACTCCTGAAGGAAAATATTGCCCTGGTATCAAAATCAGACTCTGTGGCTGCCCGACATGGGTGGCCTCATGACCAGGTGGGAAGAAACTTCAGGGACAGTTTTTAACCTAGGTTACTTCTAATGTTCAATAGTAAGAGGAAAAGATTGAAAATTAGTTACTCTACTGTTTATTTAGCTACTTCTGCTCTAGCCAGACAGAGGAGAAACTGAAATAGCTGCTATCTTAAAAATTACAGTTAACATTTTCTTTTAAAAATGAATGTACTTTTATTTATAATGAAATATGAATTTCTCATCATTGGAAGTTTGAATGAAAACCTTGAGTAAACTATTAACAGTAAGACTAACAAACCCAACATTTTAAAATAAGAAGATAAGGATGAGTCATTGATGCTGTCCTAATTAGGGTTCTAGACATTTTATTAAATAGCACTGTTGAATTCAGTGAAATGGAGTTTGATTGCATCAAGGTTACTGACAGCATCACTAGAAAGATATAAATTTAGGAGAATATGCTGTATTTTAGAGGCTATGTTTAGGAAATTGTTGCCTCATCTCCAAAATTGTCCCCACACACCCATTTCTGCTAGAATAGGAGCACAGAGACATTGTGCTTCTGGCTTGCCTAGGCTTCTTCATTTTTAAAACTTCTAATATAACAAAAAACCCAGTTCAGAAAGCTATCTTGACTCATAATTTTACAAGTCTAAAAATACTAATTTTGGACATACAAAAAGATATTTCTGAAAGGATTAATATAGTCAAACTACTAGTACTTTTAAGGCAATTTTTCTACTATTATAATGTTAAAGCCTTTCATGCCTTTTAATGGAAGTTTTCAGGGCTCTATCCTGAGCCATTTAATTTCTGTGAACAGATCTGTGCTGGCTGTCCCTTGGCATGTGTTCCTGTGCCACCCAGGTTGAGCTCCAAATGTGGATTCAAGGACTGCTGAGCTGTGAACACTCTATTTGTGTAATCCTGCCAGTGACCACCCTTCAACCTCAAAAGAATCAAAGGAAAGCAAAGATATGCTGAAATACACTTTTAAGAAAACCCTTAAGGACTTGTATAAGAATGTGAGTTTCTCTATACTATACCCGGTCAATTGTGGTCCTATGGGTCGAGACCACCTATACACTCTTCTTAGTTGCTAGGGGTTCTGGCCATGAGCTGTGGCTAAACTGTACGTGCATATGCACCAGCCTGCCCAGAGTTCCATGAAAAACTCAGGACTAACCACAGCCTGAAGGAGGAAACTCTCATTTAGGGCAAAGAGTGGATGGATTGCAAAACCTCGGTCAAAATACTGTCTTGTACCCACTTCCATCCTTAACTAAGATTTATATGTATGTGCACAACTTTGTACTTTAACTCAAAATGAAAAGACATGAGAAGGTAGGACTTCCTCATCCAGCAAGGATGGATCAGGCAAAAGTTAAACAGAAAGAAATATAATAGTCATTTGAACCTTAACTACTGACTGATTTTCTTACCGGCATTACCAACACTAAAAGCTTTGTTTCATCTTGATTTCAATTTGTAAGTTCAGTTCTACTCAGTGTTCTGAATTAAAGTGAGAACATGAGTTAATTATAAGTTAATTTTGCCATAACCTGGAATAAATTAGATGATTGCTTAGCTTACATAAATATATTGTAATCATAAATTGGGATTTGAGACTTCTGAGGGAACTTTAAAATTACTTCCCATCCAACCCTCTCATTTTGGAGATGAAAAAAACCCGGCACCAATGTGATTAAATGACCTGGCCAAAGTTGTCCAGCTAATTAAAAGCTAAGCAAGAACTATACTCCACCTCTCTTGCTTCTCCATCGGGTCTTTAGTTTTTTGTCTATTATCTCAGCTTTTGATTAGTCATAATATGGTCTAACATTGGTCAGGATTACACAAAGTACCAAATAGGTTTTTACATACTTTCTTTGTTCCTGAACTCCTTAAAAACTGAGGTTAGTTTGTTTTGCTAGTTTATTTTTATATTGTCTGCGGAATCTAACACTGAGGTTTGCAACAAAAGTTTATCAAATAAATTGTACTGAATAATTAGGGAAATTAACTGGTCTATCTTTTGAGAAACAATAGATTAATGGTAATAGTCTTTCTCTTGATGGTGACAGCAGGCTGCTTTCTAGGTACAGAATGACAGCAGAAGTTAGTTTGGAACTTATGTTTTCCATTTCTATAACACAAAGAATAAATCACATGGAAGTAACAAAGACATAGCAAGAAAACAAAAACAGCAATACTATTCACATTATGGGAATAAACCATTACCTTATCTCATTATCTTTCTCAAGTTGCTACAGAAACATTTTAGCATGTACAAGAGTAATCAAAATATATGGTGAATATGTAATTTTTAAAACATCACAGCAATAAAACACATTGCTAATAATTATTTCAAAGTACCTTATACCCCCCTACACAAACACACACACGCACGCATGCACACACACACACACACACACACACACACACACACTTTGAAGAAAATTACCCTACTGTTCTTGCCATTTTCAAAAGTAGTTTGGAAGTCCTTTTTCATGAATGTCTTTACAAGATGTGAACATACACACTGTGAATTCTGTTGCTGGATATCATCTGAACCTATACATAAGCGAATTTGAAGTGAGGGTAAGTATTATGAGGAGGATTTGTGGGAATATGTTATGTACTGTAATGATTTTTTTAACCTAAGCATTCATTGTAGTTTTTCAGTCACACCATATAACTCTTTCACAAAAGCTGTTTTTCTTTCTCAGACATAGCTTAAATCATCTCCCCATAACTAGTCCTGTGCTTATAAGGTTTCAAAATAGGTTGCTAATTAAAATTTTAGGAGAAGGGCCGGAGGGTTAGCTCAGTGGTTCTGGCACCTGCCTCACAAGCACAAAGTCCTGAGTTTGATCCCAGGTAACCATATACAGTGCTGGGCAAGGAGACTCATGCCCAGCAGCAATCAACCAGCAATCAGCACCACATACCACAGTGCTGGGCATGGTGGCTCACGCCTGTAATCCCAGCACTTGGGAGGCAGAGACAGGAGGATTGCTGAGTTCGAGGCTTGCCTGGGCTACATAGTGAGCTCAGAGCTAGCCTGAACTACAAAGCGAGACCCTGTGTCAAAAAAAATAAAATTAGGTGAAGCACTATCATACATACATTCTAAAACACTTGAACTAAGAATTAGGAAACACAGTTTCTACTTCTGGACAATGGACAATAATCTGATTTGGGAGCCATTATACAAAGTTTCTGGTGACAACCCATCTTCTTTCCACCTTTAAAGTCATGTGACTTGATGTTTTTCTGTTTTTCTTTTAAACTGAATTCTTCATTGGTATGTTTTATATACACATCACAATCACACTCAACAGTGGGAATTTGTACCACTTTGTGACATGAGTTAAATCTGATTTTTACCCATTCCCCTACCCACCCTTCCATCGCCATATACATACTCCATTTGATGGCCATTTGGGTTGTTTCCAAGATTTAGCTATCACAAACTGAGCTGCTATGAACATGGGTGCATATATGTCACTATGATATGCTTTTAAAAATTCTTTCATGTATATTCCTAGCAGAGGAATAGCAGGGTCAAATGGGACCTCTAATCCTAATTTTTTGAGAAATCACCACTCTGATCTCACAGCCATCCACTAGTCTACAATTCCTCCAACAGTGAGGAAGAGTTCCTTCCTCCCCACAGCCTCACCAGCATTTATTACTGGTTAATTGCACAATAGCTGCCATTCTTTACAGAGTGAGGTGAAATCTCAATGTTCTGTTCATCTCAATCTCCTGAATGACAGAAGATGTTGAGTATTTCTTCATATGCTTCTTGCCTACTTGTACTTCTCCTCTGAAAAGTGTCTGCTCATTTCAGATGCCCATTTAAGAATTGGATCTTTAAATTTGGGGGGATTGATTTTTTAAGCTTTTTATACAAAGGCTTTTTATACATTCTAGATAGTAGCCCTTTGTCTGAGAAACAGCTAGTAAGGATTTTTCCCACATTGTTGGTTCTCTTTTAGCTCTACTGGTGGTTTCCTTTGCTGGGCAGAAGCCTTTTAATAGGGTGAGATCCCATCTGTTGATTCTTTCTGCTAGTTCTCATGCTATAAAGGTTTTGTTCATAAAGTCTTTCCCTAAGCTAATGTCTCCAACAGTTCTATCTAACCTGTTTTGCAGGAGGTTTAGTATTTCTTTCTTAATGTTTAGGTCTCTAATCCACTTTGATTTTTAGTTTAGTATACGACAAAAGAGATAGGTCTAGCTTTACTCTTTGTCAGGTTAAAGCCCAGTTTTTCCAGCACCATTTGTTAAAGGGGCTGTGTTTCCCTCATTGAAGATATTTACCTCCTTTGTCAAAGATGAGGTGGCTTAGTGTATCTGGAGTTGCTTTTGGGTCTTCTAATCTATTCCACTGGTCCTCAGGTCTGTTATTTTGCCAGTACCATGCAGTTTTGGTCACAGTGCCTTTGTAGTATAGTTTCAAGTTGGGGATCATAATACCCCCTGGCATGTTCTTGTTGCTTAGAATTGCTTTTGCTATTCTAGATCTTTTGTGGTTTCAGATGAATATCTGGATTATTTTCTCTAGATCTGATCTGTGAAGTATGAATGGATATCAATTGAGATTACATTGAACTTATATAGCAGTTGTGGGAGTTAAGCCATTTTGATGATGTTGGTTGGTTCTTCCTATCAAGGAACAAGGATGTCTTTCCATTTTCTGATGTCCTCTTCAATCTCCTTTTTCAGAGTGCTGTAGTTTTCAGAGGAGAGGCCTTTTACCTGCTTTGTTACATAGATTTCTAGATATTTCATTTTATTGGATGTTATTGTGAATATGCTTGACTCCTCAATTTCTCTCTCACTGAGTCTGTTGTTTGTGTATACAAAGTCTATTGATTTTTAAGCATTCATTTTGTATCCAGCTAAGCTACTAAATTTCATGATTAAGTCTAGCAGTCTTTTGTTTGAGTCTTTAGGATTGTCTATGTAGAATATCATATCATTGGCAAATAATGACAGTTTACCATGTACCTTTCCTATCTTGATCCTTTTATTTCTTTCTCTTGTCTAATTGCTGTGGCTAATGTTTCCAGCACTATATTGATCAAGAGTAGTGATAGTGGACATCCTTGTCTTGTTCCTGATTTTACTGTGAAAGGTTTCAGTTTTTGACCATTTAAAGTGATGCTGGCTGTTGGTTTCTCATAAATGGCGTTAATTAGGTTGAGATAAAGTCCATCTATTCTAATTTTCTGGAGGGTTTTGGTCATTAATGGTTGTTGAATTTTGTCAAATGCTTTTTCTGCATTTATTGAGACGACCATATGGTTTTTCTCCTTGAGTCTGTTAATATAGTATATTATGTTTATTGATTTACATATGATGAACCATGATTTACGTACCATGAACCTTGCATCTCTGGGATGAATTCAACTTGGCCAAGGTGTATGACCTTCTTGAAGATTCTCTGTATTCTGTTTGCCAGTATCTTATTGAGGATTTTTACATCCATGTTCATTGGAAGATTGATCTGTAATTTCTTTTTTGGTTGGGGTTTTTGCCCCTTTGGAATCAAGGCAATGGTTGCTTCCAGAAATGGATGTGGGAGTACTGTTTCCCTTTCAGTTTCATTAAAGAGTTTGAGAAATAGTGGTGTTAACTCTTCTTTGAAAGTTTTGTAGAATTCGGCAGTAAAGCCATCAGGACAAGGGCTTTTCTTTCTTGGTAGTTTTGTTGCTGTTGTTGTTTTGTTTTGGTTTTATTTTGAGACAAGGTCAGACACCTGCCTGGCCCAAGCTCAGAGGCCCAGATGCCGCTGTGGAAGTCTGCCCTTGTCCACGAACACTCCCTGCTCCACATTTTGGGGCATCTTTTTGAATTCCTCCCACCCTTCCCAACTATGATTTGTATTTGTTTCTTCTGACTACTGGAAGCTAGATATTTCTTTCTTTTTTTGCATAGTGCTCTGACATTTGGACTTAAAACCAAATCTCCACAATATAAAAATGAACGGGAAAATGTATGGTGAGCAATGAATATCTGAAATTTTCTTTGGTTAGGATGATATTAAAGGACAAGATTGAAAAGTTTCATGGGAGGAAGCACGAAAGCTTCACTGTATACCTGCAACAACAGTTTTGCCCATTGGATCCTAAAAATCATGCGTCAATTCCACAAACAGAAAGGGGGGAAAATTCTATCTTTATAAAGTTTCCTGGCCGAGGGAGAGTGTGTTCAGTGGTCGGGTGTTTGTTGAGCATGTGCAAGGTTCCCTCCTCTGTGCTGAACGAAAAAACTGTTCTCAGCAGTTGTATTTATGTAATAATTTGTTCCCCTGCCCTTTCCTCAAAGATTCTTCCAAACTTTAGAAAACCCGAGTTTTTATATCTAATGCAAATTGTTTCCTCTATATTTACAGCCTTTTCTCAATCATTTTGAGTCAAAAATATTAACTAGATACAAATGAATGGCAGAAAGAGAAATTCTAGAAGAATATCAGGCCATGCCCTAAAACAGGCTCGGTTTGGGAAACAGAGCCTAACACTCCTTGGCTAGCAGACCCGAGCTGGGCACAGGAGCTGAGGTGGCACAATGGGGCTTGGAGCATAATGGAGAGGCATGTAAGGTGGACAACAGTGATTTTTTTTTTGAAACAGGGTCTTGCTTTGTAGTTCAGGCTGGCCCTGAGCTCACTATGTAGCCCAGGCAAGCCTCGAACTCAGCAATCCTCCTGCCTCTGCCTCCCGAGTGCTGAGATGATAGGAGTGAGCCACCACACCTGGCACTGTGGTATGTGGTACTGACTGCTGGTGGGCGTGAGTCACCATGCCCGGTATTGTTGTATGTGGTTAGAGATCGAACCAGGGACCTTGCGCTCGCAGGCACTGGAACCACTGAGCTAAATCTACAGACCAGAAATTCCTTTTCTTAAACCATCAGTGCCCTGAATGGGATAACATATCCGCCCTTGAATCAGTCATCATGGGAACAGCATAGAACAGGACTTTCATTTTCCAACCCTGGGTCACAGGTCAGCCCATGGTGTTAGGGGTTGGAGTCAGCCCCAGTTGAGCTGGGGGCAACAAATGTCAGCACCAGATACAAGTTCCTGAACAAGACCCACTGAACACATGGTGTCCGGTGTATTTCCATGCCTTCCACTGGGCATAAGCGTTCATGAATGAAAGGGAGCCAAAGGCCAAATAATCAACGTATGACATTTGCACAAAGCAAAATCACTTGCTGTTGACTGATCAACTGTTTTATTTCCAGATATGGAAACTATCACTCCCTTTTAAAACTATGCATCTGCTAAAAGCAAATACTAGATGAGATCTCTTGTACATAGTATTTTATAGAAGCATTAAATTCCATCCTTATTGTATATCTAAACAAACCTTATCATGACACTTCACCCATCCTTGTCTTTTCCTCTCAGCAAAATGTGCCTGGAGTGAAGTGGAACAGTAAAAACCTTTGTAAATCATAGTAATGGAAAGTACTTCTTTTAAGAGATATGCTATTCGCTTATACATTCAGACAGACTTAAGCCATGAAATGTTGATGAAACAGAATTTTGAAATCTTGAGGCTCAGCAATGCAGGAAAGTGTACAATAAAAACTTATCCAAAAGTAGAAATAAAAAGAGATGTTATATAAGATCATGTCTTATGAAGGTAATCTTATGAAGTATTCTAATTAATTTTCTTTTCAACTTTTATTTTGATCTCAAGGAGATCAAGTACAATGAAGCATCAATTTAGTTAAATATGTTGGCTCTGATGTATATGTTAGTATTAAAATTCACGTGTTTTTCATTGCCCCTTTCATTGCTAAAGGGGAAAAAAGTTCATTCAGGTTGATGGAGGAACAGGGTGGACAAAGAAGCTAAGTAACTTGTCTGAAGTCACACAGGTTATCACTAACGGGGCCAAAAGCTAAAGTCTTGTTCTCTCCAGTCTAATCCACACATCTCTTCCACAAGCATCAGAGCGCTCAGCATCAGATTTTGCTGGGTGTGCCCTGCAGTGTCAGGAAATCAGCAAACTGTAAAGGCCCCATTAAGTGCTGACTTGTGCACACCCAGAACTGTTGCTAAATCCCAACTGAAAACACTTCTCGGTCAATCTGTTTGTCACATATTTTCCTGAGTTCTCCTGGATATTATTATAGCTCTGGAAAGAGAGTTGGTTGGAAAAATTGGCATCAACTATGCAAATAAAGTGAAATGAATACGTTTTTCTTTTTAAAAAGTTTATTTCTTCAAACCATCAGTTTAGAATCAGTGGAAGCCGCCATGTTTAATTAAACAAACACTAAGAGACCTCACATTTTCCATGCGGCAGGCATGGTTTCTGCCATCTGTCTTTCTGCAGTGGTAGAACCTCCACACAGTAGATGTGGTAAAAGGAACCGTGATTAGTTTATTCCCTAACAAACGTTTTTCATGAAAATTGTCATCATCGTAACTACCATCAGTGAACAGAATATAACAAAACAGATATAAAAGAAGTGGTATTTTCAAGTAGGCTTTTGAAAAGGTTCTGATTTCCATGACATCCTGTCCGTTTTCTTCATGCAAAACACGTTATAGTTGTCACCCGTTCCAAAATGAACATCGTGGAAGGGGCGGGGGACTCAGACAGATGGATGAACATATGTTCATCCTAATTTTTAAGATAGCGGGGTACCTGCAGTGCCCTGAAAACCTATCGGTAAGAAGAATGCAGAAAAATGAGACAGCACACGTGCTGCAGCACAGTATAAAACAAGCTGAAAAGTCAGCACAGAGGCAGCTTTAAAAAAAATCTTGTATATATCACAAGTCCATGAAGGTCTTCTTTTTTGTATTTGCAGAGTTGGAAAGATGTTCCTCACTCTCAGAGAGATTTTATGGTTGCCAGATGATCTTAAAAGCAGTTATTACTATCACTGCAATCATTTACCTCAAAATCATCTACAATGTACAACCATACAAACCCAACTTCCACAATGTTTTCTGAATCCACGTATTTCTCTTCACCCCCATTGTCACTGTCCTAATGTAAAAATGATATGACCTCATAAAAAGCTGCCTCATTGACCCCCTCCCATTGTCCTACCTCATATTTGCTCAGGGCTGACACCAGCTCCACCGAGTCATGAAAAGATTATATCGTTCCCATGCCCAACACCCCACTACTTTGAAAAAAAAAAAAAAAAACAAACCCTGAGCTTCCTGTGTTTGAAAGCTTTGTATGCTGTGATGGAAAATAGCTTATCTTTTTCTGATAAACTCTTGATCAGTTTATCTTATTAAACTATTATCTGATACAGAATGCATCTTTTCGGTGTTCTGCCTTTCTAGATCACATTAATTAGCATCTAGAATGAAGTTCTGATTATTTTTAAAAAGCCAGGAAGGTCACAGAGTTCCGGTCATGATTCTTTTTTTGTGTTGGAGGCAGAGTCTCCCTTTGTAGTTCAGGCTGGCCCTGAGCTCACTATGGTGCCCAGGCAAGCCTCCAACTCAGTCCTCCTGCCTCTGCCTCCCGAGTGCTGGGATGACAGGCGTGAGCCACCACGCCTGGCTTTCTGGTGTGTGGTGCTGACTGCTGGTGGGTGTGAGTCACTATGCCTGGTATTGTTATATGTGGTTACCAGGGACTGAACCAGGGACCTTGCGCTTGCTAGGCAGGCGCTGGAACCACTGAGCTAAATCTCCGGCCCTGGGCTTTTTATTTTTTATTCGTGCGCCTCTTGCATAGCACGTGAAAGTGATGACATTACTTCCATAGCAGGACGAAATGCAGGCTGCTGAGTCCTTCACTTTGGTGCCAAGTGGGTGTGTGTCTCCATGAGCTATCGGACTCCTGCAGTGAACACAAGCCAGGCACCTCGATTAGCAAAGCACCTTTCATTTTAGCGCCATCTCTACTAGTGCATATCACCGTGAGTAACAGTTTCATTTGGGCAGATTCGCACACGCATATAACTACTTGGACCCCATTACCTGCTTCCCCCAAGCCCCTCCCTCTCTCTGCTTGTCTTTTTTCCCTCATGTCATCATTTTCTTTTTTGTTAAATTTTTTTTCATGTGAGACAAAACGCACACCACTTGACTAAGTCTGACTTACTTCATTTAACGTGATCTTCTACAATTTCATCCCTTTCATGCAGATTATGTGATTTTGCTGTTCTTTCTAGTTGAATTATGCTCTACTGTCTATATAAGCCACATTTCCTTCACTTATCTGTTGATGGCACCTGGGCATTGAAGTAACTCTAGTGTGCTGCGCTGACTTTAACCCTTTCGTGACTACGTCAAGGACAGGTATCGCTGGAGTATAAGATAGCTGTATTTTTAGTTCTCTGAAGAATCTCCATCCTGATTTCCCTAATGGCTGTACCAATTCACATTCTTGCCAAGACTGTGCAAGGGGTTCTTCCCACCCCTCCTCATCGCCCCCAGCATGCACTGCTTTTCATATTCTATTCTGACTGGGATTCACAGAGTCTCAACGCGCTTTTGAATTTGGATTTACCTAGTACGTGTGTAAACCTTTGTACATCATCTAGTACACTTCAAGTCATCTCTACATATAAATGATACATACAATGTAAATGGCATGAGAAGAGCTCTTATGCTGTATTGTTAGTGAATGATGACAGAATCTGCACATGCCCAGCACAGATGTTAATTGTATGTGAGCCTAGCTGTACGAAGCAACAGTGTAACATTTTCCCCAATGTTTTCTACCTATGGGTGGTCGAATCTACAGATTTGGAACCCAGGGATGTAGAGCACCATCTAGGTGTTCAAGACAGACCATTTCCCCATTTGAAGGTAAAAACGATTTTCAATTCCTAAAATGCTACTATTAAAATAATGGTTCCTCCCACAATCATTAGCAGCTCGAAAATGAACAATATCATAGATAATTTAACTATCTCCAGCCCTTTCTTGTTAGTTTAACATCTCTTTCCTTTGGTATCCATAACAAAAGGCTCAAATATCCATCCAATTTCCAGAAGGCCCAGCAGCCATGCTAAAATATCCCAGGTTTCCTTAGTGTCTCTGTTATCTTCCCTTGATCGGAATACCTGCTCCAGCTAAAATCTGGATTTTAAATTTGTCATGTCACTTCCTTTTCTAAGCTACTTGAAATGAATGACCACTGACCTTCATTTCCCGAACATCACTAACACAAAGTTTTAAGGAAGTCTCATCTTTTGTCAGAATTTGTGGAAATGGAGACAGTATAGGCCAGCGGGAAACAGAAAATAATACGAAATGGGGTTTTATAAATCAAGCTTCTTGCACCTGCCCTGAGGAGCTTCACAGCAGCAGTTTCCTCCCTGACCCCTTGTTCCCTCTGTCTGGGGAGGGCTGAGCTCGCCTTAAGGCACGTGCCTCCTTCCCATTTCTTCAGCTCTTACCTTCCAGCCCAGAGAAGTCTCACAAAATATTATCTCATATCAAAGCCCCCAAACCATCTATCTGTTTGCTTCAAAACAACTATTTGCTGGAAGGACTCCTGAGTGAGATGTGTAGATAAAACAGACTGGACCTGCACTGATAATTACTGAAACTAGGCAATGAGTCGGTGATAGTAATGTCTGTACTTTTACAGATGCAATGCAATAAGACTTTTTTAAAAAGACAAGTAATGCTGCAGAGCAAATGTAAATTCGAGCTGTTTTTTTCAGTAGACATAGATGCCTCTTGTTCAGAAACTGGTAAGAATGGATGGGACTGCATCTGAATGGCAAAGAGGCCTGTAGAAGCAGCTACTGCATAGTCACATCCTCTAGAAAAGTCCAGAGAGCCAGTTTCATAAAATAGCTGAATTCACCAACACTGTTTCTGGCTGACTCTTTTCTAAAACCTGGCACATGCTATTCTGCCTACTCAAGATACTTAACTCTAACCTTCCCCTGCCTTACTCTGTGGACTGATTTGTATTGCGCTTGTCACAGCCTTCACACAGCTTAATTCTCTATACCACTAAGTGTATCATGCTGTGAGCGCCTATAGCATCCTTTGTTTGGCCTCCAAACACTCAGCACACACTCTACAGGTTGGTTTGGGTCAACTGCACTCTCTTATGAGGACAGGGACAAAAAAACAGCTGTCCTCACCTCCCCCCAGAGTGTTTAATCACAGTATCAAGGAATTAGAGCCATTCACTAAGTATTTATTGACTGGATGGTTGAATGAAAATGGGGCTGGAGTATGGAGTAAAAGAGTACTTGCCTACCATGCATGAATCCCTGAGTTCAAACCAAGTCCTGGGGGGAAAAAAAGCACCAGCCTAGGTCTTAGTCACATACTATAGTAGCAAGTTGTCAATAATTATACGCTAAAGGAAAGGAAAAAAAGAGAAATGGAAATTTGTACTTAGAGTCATACAAAGGTAGAAAGGAATGTGGATAAAGTATTCATTGAAGTAGGGGGCGATAAAATGGTAATGAAAAGGCAAGCAATAAAAACAAATCACACATGAAAATTGTTGATTACTTTCAGATCGACTGTACTTCTCTCACTATCATATTGTGTTTATTCTTGACTTTTCTATATGTAAATGTCTACCAGACTCACCAATTTTAATCTGATTGTTATATTTAACCCAGGGACCAAAGGTACAGTAGTATATAATTTTCCGATAAGACATTTTGATGTGATAATGCTATAAAAGAATATGGTGTCAGAATGGATAATTGATTGTCTTTCTTTATTTGTGATTTGTGTGTTCACATATCTCGATGTGTATGTGACTGTGTATATGTGCATGGCTTAGGGTGAAAATACCTCGTTGGGCTCAAGGGGTACACATTATGTGAATACTAAAATTAACATTAGAATTTCCTCCATTTTCATAAGAATTGTTGAGCTGGCAAGGTTTTCTCTAGTAATCTTCTGATGTGCCCCTACTACCTCAGCAGGACTGACTTCTTTACCCCTAACTTAGAAAAAGCATTAGGCCTGGCCTTGAAATGGAGGTTTTTGTAATAGTTAATCTTTTTTTCATCTTCCTTTGCTGCAGTTTAAGTCCCATTACTCCTGGTCCTGTCCTTGTTGACTAATGAGGATAATTGGTCCCTTTCCTCCTGAAAACATCCTTTTATGTGTTTTGGAGAGTTATTACAGCCCTTTTCAGCCCTGTCTTCTCTAGGCAGAGCAGGCCTGATTCTCTTAACCTTTCCTCACGGGGCTGATTTTCCAAACCTTTGATCATTTTTGTTCTTCCCCTCTGAACTCTCTCCAATTTGTCTGTCTCTTTCCAAACGTGGTGCCCAGGAGCGAATTCAATCCTTCGGTTGAATTTTAATCAATATGATACTAACCTGGCCAGTGCTTAGTGGAAATGAAATGGAATCTTAAAAATTACTTATCCAAACTGTGATACAGAAGTTCCTTTTATTTACAAAATAATAGAAATTAGGAGTTTTAATTTGGCACTCTGTTCCTCTGATAATCTATGTTAGTACACAAGAGTACCTGGAAAATAGTGACTTGCCAAGCAATGGTGAACAGAATTTGAGTAGGATGACATTTTAGAGTGGATGAGATTTCTAAAGGAAGGTAAATAGACCCTTTCAAATGTGAACAAAGACTCCCATACTGTTCTATACCACTCTGCTCTCTCATGTAGTATCTAATGCTTATAAAAGGATTTATCTATGTGTATGCTTCCCTGGAAATCTCTGAGGCATAAATTCTCACAACTCAAAATGATAAAAGGCTTATTTTTGTTTTGTATTTCAGGTTAAAATTATAGCACCAGTTACTAAAAACTTTAGTCCATCAACTGGCATTAAAAAGAGATAAAGCTTTAGATAAAAAGAGATAAAGATTTTCAACTGAAACCTGAAAAAAGGCTAAAGTATGATTTAGAAGACAACACACTTTTACATATTTCAGACCATTAAAAAACAATGATTCCCAGGGTGAACGTCATCACTGTGTACAGCAAACATGTGCTGATAGATACAATGAAACATACGAGAAGATACGTAAGGCATCAACCCTTGCTTTTGCAGTGTTCCAGCAGTGGTGGGTGAGAACACATCAAGCCGCGTGAAAGATTCTGAGGCGGTTCAGTGCTCGGCTGCGCGGTACAAGTATGACCAAAACGGAGACTCGGAGGGCGGCCAGCAAGGACTTGAGCAGCGAGGTACGGCTCCGCGGAAGAGATGGATCTCATACGACTTGTTTGTGTGTTTGTGACAAGGTCTCACTTTGTAGTTCAGGCTGGCCCTGAGCTCACTGAGTAGCCCAGGCAAGCCTCGAACTCACAGCAGTCCTCCTGCCTCTGCCTTGCGAGTGCTGGGATGACAGGCGTGAGCCACCACGCCCAGTACTGTTCTATGTGGTTACCTGGGGTAGAACTCGGGACCTTGCGCTTGCAAGGCAGACGCCCGGACCACTGAGCTAAATCCCCGGCGCTCAAATGACGCTTTAAAACCAGGCCTCAGAGAAGAAAGAGTGAGCAGAAAGGAAAAACCCAAAGGCAGGTCAGGAGGACTGTGATGAGTCCAGGGGATAAAGGGAAACCAAGCTGTCTGGACAGAGGCGCGAGCTGAGGAATCGTGAGAAGCAAGGAAGGTGGGAAGTGTGTTCCTGAAGTGCTTCGACAGCCAGCCAGGCCCGTGTGAACTCGGCGGGCAGCCTGGCGGTGCGGGAGGGCTGACGGAAGCCCCGCCCGGGGAGAGGAGCGTGGGGCAGGGCTCGGCTACGGCCCGCCACGCGCCTGTGCGCGTCCTGCCCGTCGCCGGGCTCTCGGGCTTGACAAGGCTGTCTCTCCAGGCAGGAGCCCAGTCCTCCTCCTCTGGCTGCACTGCTAGATGACTCTCATACAAGTCAAAGAAACACCCGTACTTCAACATCCCAGTCTTGGTCCATCAACACATGCCTCTGAAGGCCCCTGAAGACCCAGAAAACCCAGCAAGGCGGAAGGAGGAGTAGAGAGATTCCACTTGAAACACCTCTGGTGGTAACAGTGAGGAGAGTCAGAGAGAAAACGAGTGGAATCCATGTGACCACTAGATGTCACTGTTGCTAGGCTCCTCCGAGGTTAGAAGTTCTGTTGAGTCAGTGTATTCAGAGCACAATAAGAGACAAATAGAAAAAAGGGAGATACATTTTTTGCAACAGGAAAGGGGACCAAGAGATGGAAGGAAGTGAGGGAGGGGAGAGAAGGAAGAGAATGCAAAAAGCAACTAAATGTGTTGTGCACATATACCAATTCCCCAGAGGACTGTAATCATTATTGCTGCAAAACAATTATCTACTAATAAAAACATAACTGAAAAAATGCAAATAAAACTAGTTGAAAATAAAGAAAAAAATGAATAGATATCCGTGGGGTTTTTTCAGTTCAAAAGACAAATTTTTATTCATAATTCATAATACTTGAAGTCAGAATGCTCCCAATTCAGCTCCCCTTCGTCCTCACCCTTTACCAAAGAGGCGATTCAAGGCATTCAGGTCAGGAGATGTTACAGTTTCTGAAATAATCTGCCTTATTTTTTCTGGTAGCTTCTTTTCCAAACACAAGCATCTTTGAGGGGCTGTATGCAGGACTGGGATGTCCCTTCGTGAGAGGTGTACTGGGCCATACTGACATGGTGGATTGCTTCTTTTTCAAGGGATTGTTTAAGTTTTTTAATGATTTAGCATCTGACTTGGAATGTTTGGTTTACTCACGTATACCACATGTTCATTGGTAAAGCAGAATTCCAGAGTTCTCTGTGTCACTGTTTCATAAAGTAGCTTTTAATACAGTGGATCATTTGGAAACTTAAAGCTCACTTTCTTATGTGTTTACAGAGTGCTAATTACCACACCATTAGAGATATTTTGGATATTTTAATTATCTTGTATGTTTAGGCTATGGCTTATGGTCTGAACATAATGTCCTATAACAACATGTTTTGTGTAGCTAGCTAATAAAGGCTCTTAAGTACCACGGTATGTACTCTTTGTTAATGAACACTGCATAAAATACCTCATGAAATATTTAAAGACCATTTTCTATAATAACTAAATAGTATTTAACTAAACTTCTTGGGGGTTTTCTCTACTACTCAAAGATATTTTAAGTTATAGTGACAGAAACTAGCTACATACTCATGTGAAAGCAAGAATTCACAAGCCTACAATCTTAAATATCTGGATTTTCTCCATCACCTGCTTTCTTGGGGTAACAAAAGTATTTCCACACCCTGCTGCGATCTCTGATTATAGCTCCATGAGGAACTAAAATTCTTATTGACAATGTAACAAAGGAGGTGAATGAATTCTACTCTGAAAACTACAACATTCTGAAAAGGGAGATTGAAGAGAATATCAGGAAATAGAAAGACATCCCTTGAGTAGAAAGAACCAGTATCCTCAAAATGGCCATACCGCCAAAACTACTGTATAGATTCGGTGTAATCCCAATGGAAACTCCAACAACATATTTCACAGACCTAGAGAAAATAACTTGAAAATTCATCTGGAACCACGAGAGACCTAAAAGAGTAAAAGCAATCCTAGGCCTGGGGTCTAGCGATCCGCAGCATAGCGTATCAAAATCCCCGCTGAGATGAAAAACAGCATGATACGGCTGGAGGGTTAGCTCAGTGGTTCCGGCGCCTGCCTCGCAAACGCAAGGACCTGAGTTCAATCCCCGGTAACCACATATAATGCTGGGCGTGGAGACACGCCCACCAACAATCAACACCGCATACCACAGTGCCGGACGTGGTGGCTCACGCCTGTAATCCCAGCACTCGGGAAGCAGAGACGGGAGGATTGCTGAGTTCGCGGCGGCTTGCCTGGGCACCATAGTGAGCTCAGGGCCAGCCTGAACTACAAAGCGAGACCCTGTCTCCAAAAAGCAAAAACAAAACAAAACAAAACAAAAACAAAAACAAAAACAAAAAACAGCACGATATGGGGAAAGAAACAGAACTGAGAATCAGTAAAACAGACTAGAATATCCAGAAACAGCCCCACAAGTACTAAGTAACCTCATCTTTGACAAAGGAGCCAAATATCCTCAATGGATGAAAGATAGTTTCTTTAACAAATGGTGCTGGAAAAACAGGGCTTCAACAGCCAGAGATTAAAGCTAGATCTATCTCTTTTTAAGCACCAAACTAAAATCGAAGTGGATTAGAGATCTAAATATTAAAACACTAAACCTGCTGCAAAACAGGTTATGTAGAACTTTTGAAGGCATTGGCATAGGGAAAGGCTTTATTAACAAAATTTCAGCAGCACAGGAACTAACAGAAAGAATCGATTGGGATCTCATCTTACTAAAAAGCTTCTGCACAGGAGGAAAAACCATAAACAGAACAAAAAGACAATTTACAATACAGGAAAATTGTTTTACCAGTTGTTTCTCAGACAAAGGGCTACTATCTAGAATATATAAAGAACTTTAAGAAATCAGCGCCCCCAAATATAAAGACCCAATTCAAAAATGGGCATCTGAAATGAACAGACACTTTTCAGTTGAAGAAGTCAAGGGAACTGAGAAACATAAGAAGTGTTCAACATCACTGGTCATCTGAGAGATGTAGATGAAAACAACACTGAGGGGCCGGAGGGTTAGCTCAGTGGTTCCGGCGCCTGCCTCGCAAGCATAAGGACCTGAGTTCGATCCCCAATTACCACATATAATGCTGGGCGTGGTGGCTCACGCCTGTCATCCCAGCACTTGGGAGGCAGAGACAGGAGGATTGCTGAGTTCGCGGCGGCTTGCCTGGGCACCATAGTGAGCACAGGGCCAGGCTGAACTACAAAGCAAGACCCTGTCTCCAAAAAAAAGCAAAAAAAAAAAAAAAAAAAAAAAAAAAAAAAAAAAAAAAAAAAAAAAAAAAAAAAAAAAAAAAAAAAAAAAAAAAAAAAAAAAAAAAAAAAAAAAAAAAACAACACTGAGATTCCATATTACTCCAGAAAGAATGGCTGCTACCTTGAAATCAACCAACAAATACTAGTGGGACTTTGGGGAGAAAGAAACCCTTTTCTAATGTTAGTGGAAAAGGAGACTGGTGCAATCACTATGGAAATCGTTGTGGAGATTACTTTAAAAACTTGTACTTTCCTCGAAAATCTAGGATTAGGGCCCGGAGATTTAGCACAGTGGTTCTGGGGCCTGCCTCTCAAGCGCAAGGTCCTGAGTTCGATCCCGGTAACCACATACAATGCTAGGCGTGGTGACTCACGCCCACCAGCAATCAATACCACATACCACAGTACCAGGCGTGGTGGCTCACGCCTGTCATCCCAGCACTCGGGAGAGAGACAGGAGGATTACTGAGTTCGAGGCTTGCCTGGGCTACATTGAGCTCAGGGCCAGCCTGAACTACAAAGCAAGACCCTGTCTCAAAAACAAAGCAAAACAAAACAAAATCTAGGATTAGAGGACCTATTTCATCCTGCTATTCCCCTGCTAGAAATATACATGAAAAAATTAAAAGAATCATATCATAGCAACATAAGTGCACCCATGTTTATAGCAGCTCAGCTTGTGATAGCCAAATCTTAGAAACAACCCAAATGGCTATTACTTGGAGAATGGATAAAGATGTGTGTGTGTGTGTGTGTGTGTGTTTTAACTCTGAGTCATTTATACTCAAATGGACATACCTTGAGGACACACTCATATGTGGAATAAATAGGTCACAGATGTATAAATACCGTTTTATCTCTGGTTCAAGAATCTGAAGATATAAATGAGCTCTAAAATGTATGGTAGATATTGTGAAATAGAGTATTCAAAGGCAAAAGGGTAGAGGTAAGTAATGTGTGGAAAGAAAAAATATGATGTTAAGAAAAGAAAGAAAGTGCATCTATATAGGGGGTGGAGGGCTGGATCATTGTAGGGTGGGTAGGGGAATGTGTAAAAATGAAAATTAATGTCATATACTGGTACAAATTCTCAATATTGAGTGTGATCATGTGTATATAAAATATACCAATAAATAATTCAATTTGTTTTTTTAAAAACCCTCAGACTTGAGGTCCATTTGACCTATTATTCCTCTGCTAAGTATATGTATGAAAGAATTAAAAGCATCATACCACAGTGGCATATGTGTACCCGTGTTTACAGCAAGTCAATTTGTGACATTTGGAAACAGCCCAAATCTCTATCAGTGGGAGACTGAATTAAAAAGATGTGTTTATTTTTAATAAAGCAGAGTATTACTTGGCCATAAAGAATGATAAATTTGAGTCATTTATACTCTCTCTCTCTCTCTCTCTCTCTCTCTCTCTCTCTCTCTCTCTGATGGGGTTGAGGGTGGGTATTGATCTTTTATTGGGTTTTTTTTTATCACAGTGAAGATGGAACCAGGCCTTGTACATTCTAAACAAGGACTCTACCACTGAGATACATTCCCCCACCCCAATCCTTTAGAACTTCTGACCCTTCCAAAGCTAGCTAGCTCTGTTTCCCGAACATGGGAGGCATACTCAGCCAAGTCTCTAGGCAACATTTTTCTTGTGGGTATCTGCGTCCCTCAGAACTGCTTGGTTAGTTCTTCAGCTGGACTCCTAAGGACACAAAACAAGAGAAACTCATCTCTCATTATGATTTCATCACAGACATTGCAACTGCAGAAGAATGTATAGGATTCAAAAGCTCCTAAGAACAAAGCTCTGAATGCCTTCAAGACCCCAGACAGGACCTGCCGGGCCAATAGTGTGTAGCAGCCAGGACGACAAGAGCACAGTGGCTGTATCTGAGTGTCTCTCTTTCTTCCAGTTTCTGTGTGTGTGTGTGTGTGTGCGTGCACGTGTGTGTGTGTGTGTGTGTGTGTCTATCTCTGCATTTCCCTTCTCCCTCTCTCCCCATCTCCATAGAAAACCTTCTGCTCTTTCCATCTAATCTAATTCACAGTGAGGGACAGATTCAGTTTGACAGATTCTTTGAGTAGTATCCATGTGGCTCAGTATTGAGTAGCCAGAAAAATTTACCTCTCTGTATTAACAAAATGTGAAAAAGTACATTAAGACCTATTTTAAATGCCTCATGGAAACTTTATGTATGTATGTATGTATGTATGTATGTATGTATGTATGTATGTATGTATTTGCAACAGGGTCTTTGTAGTTCAGGCTGGCCCTCAGCTCACTATGTAGCCTAGGCAAGCCTTGAACTCAGCAATCCTTCTGCCTCTGCCTCCCGAGTGCTGGGATTACAGGCATGAGCCACCATGCCCAGCACTGTGGTATGTGGTATTGACGGCTGGTCGTTGTGAGTCACCACGCCCAGCATTGTATGTGGTTACCAGGATCGAACTCAGGGTCTTGTACTTGTGAGGCAGGTGCTGGAACCACTGAGCTAAATCCTCAGCCCAGAAACTTAATTCTTGAAAACACTGTGCACTGTGATGAGTATTTATACTGACTGTAGATATTCAAATTTGTTTAATTTCAAATACATTTCTTTTCATAAGTGAAAATGGTGATATGAAAAGAAGTATTTATTTTGGCAAGATAAAATGAAACATTGAAACAATATGGTTAATCTTCTAAGAGTTTGTGAGAGTGAAAGAAAATTAAAGAGTTGTTTTGTTTGTTGTGATAAAATATTTATAAATCCCAAATTCAGTTCCTAATAATTCAGCTATCTTCATCAATCTTTTCACAGCAAGAAGATAGAAAGCTTTTATTCAGCTTTCTGGAAAAATAAAAATAAAGACAACCTGGAAGTACATATTTTATAAGTTAAAATTTTTACAGTATGATATTATAAAGTATATATTTTTTCATTTACGATATTTACATGCAAAGAAGTTTATATATTTTCCGTTAAAAAAGATCTTGATAACACTTCAGGGCATTTGTTAAGTGATTTATTGGATACTGTGGAGCAGAAAGAAATTGTTATTATTCTCCCATTTTACCAGCAGCCAATTTTTCCTAATTTATGTGATGGGATAATATTTGTAATGTAGGTGGTTATTTTCACATGGAGTTAAAATATGGTAACAATAGAAAATCAGACACTTGGCAAAAATCCCAGTTTTATCTTTATAAAACAAAAGCACTGTTTGATCGCTTTAACTTGGGGAAAACTTTGTATTTAGTTTTATTTTTTAGAAAAAGCTTTAAAATTAACTATTAGTTGAGAAACTGAAGTTTAATGAATATTTTAATCTGAACAAAACTATAATAGTTGAGATGGAAAGCTCAGAATAGGGGGGAAAAGCAATGAAAACTCTGGGCGAAGAGTCCCAGGAGAAATGTGCCCTTCACAATCCCTGCTCTGGCATGCACTTTGGCTGCTCTCTGGATGCTCCAACACTCCAGCATGGGGCTTGTGCCAGATCCACACCACACCCGAGAAAAGAGAAAGGACAGGAGGTCAAGAGCTTGGCGGATTGTCCTCAAATCTAAATCTGCATAGTCAATGAGGAAGAAGGAGCTTGTGCTAAGCAATGACTTCACGGTATTGAAAACATAGGTTCAAATATCCTAATTCTGGGGTTCGCGACTGAGGTGTCAGTTACTGTGAGAACCTTCAGGGCGTTCCCTCCACACTCGCTGACCCAGACAGTGGAGATCAAGTGCAGGACTTGACTTGAACCTCTTGGTCCCTTTTGAGTGCATTTGAATACTCCAGGTGTGGCGGTGAGCTTGTGTCTTGTAGATGTCCTCCACCTTTCCTTTCCACCTAAGGAGAAAAGGCTTCACTGTGTGTTTAGTTACTTATGTCAACTACAGCTGCTTAGCTGCGCCCCCCCCCCCAAATAAGTGAGTGAGGTAAGAACTCAACAACTATGAGGTTTAGAAAAAGTGGTGAACAGTACTGAGGACATTTTCTGGCTCTGTCCTTAGGAAACTATCCCCAAAAGCAGTGATAGCAGAAGAAAAAGGGGCCAGAGTTTTAGGGGTTCTAGGAGGTAAGTAGAGGCAGTTCTTGATGCTGGAGTACCTGAAAAACAGACCAAACATCTTCTCTCCAGCTCTGATGAACAGGTTAAAAGTCCATCTGCTCTTCAGCTGAAACATTCCTTCTCAGTGACAATGTTATCCCTCCCAGGGAGCAAAGCTTGGTTCTTAGGAGAGAAGAAAAATACTTTTTATGCAGATATTCCAGAAAGAGAGAGATTTTCCAACTGTAGTATTAAAATTCCTCAGGGAAGGTAATTACCAAAATATTTCATTATATGGTCCTATAAGTGGGGCTACAATGCTTAAAAACAGATTGAGAAACATTAGAAAGTAATTTTTTCAGAAATGCTCTGTGAAGATTACACTGGCAAGAAGAACACAGAATGACATGATGGACCAACAAGTCTTCAGTAGATGATACACACAGGTCTGGTATCATAAGACAATCAGAAACTCAAAATGTGTTTCCCTTTTGTGAAGTATGTAAAGGTTTGGACAGAAAGAGCCTATCACAAGGTAAATATTCGAATATGAATATGAACAATCACTATTCTCTTAGTTACTTTTTTCATTGCTGAGACAAAATATCGGACACCTTAAGTTAGGAGGAAAGAGTTATTTGTCTCACAATTTGTAGAGATTTCAGTTCATAGTTGGCTGGCTTCAACTCAGGATGGCATGGCACAGGAGCTTGCAGGAGAGAAACAGTTCATGGTAGGCAGAAGGCAACAAGCAGCAAGCGACAACCCTCTTTCTGACTTATATCTTATCCAGGCTACCCACTTTAGGGTTGGTAGCACTCACACCCTTAATTCCAGCTTCACATCCTTGATCCCATTGTCACATATCCTAGATCCAGCCACCTCTGAAAAGCCCTAGCCCTGACTTCATGAGGATTTGGGGAGCAACTACACAAAAGTCACAACTATGTACAAATCTTTTGAAACTATTTTAATAATTTTAAATGCTTATCAAAAGGTAAATAATGGTACAAATAATAAAGTGAAGAATAGCCTACAGAAGAGAAAGTAATGAGTGGGCATCTGGGAAAATTTCATATGGGAAATTGGACTTGAACTGAAACTTTTAAAATGAGAATGATTCAACTCAATGGAGAGATGAGAAGTTTTCAAATAGTCTGAGGACTTGAATCCAAATACTGAGCAAAACTCTCAATCCCAGAAGGAAAATAAAGTCTAGAAGAACTGGGAGATGTGTTCTGAGTTTTGGTTAGTTTGAAGGTCACAGTGGAAGCTCCCTCTCCACCACCACCATTTAACATTTTGTAACTATTATTATAATTAGCCTAGTGCATGAGAAGTGATGCTTCATTGTGGGTTTTTATTTTATTTATCATTTTGGTAAAATATGTAGAATTTAAAATTCTACAATTCTAAGTACACAGTCTAATACACAGTCTAAGTACACAGTCTAATAGCTTTAGCTACATTCACATTGTTATACAACCATCACTATTGTTCATCTCTAGAACTTTTCTACATTTCATACTGAAACTCTACACTCATCAAACAACTGCCCATTACTCCCTATAGCTGTTGGCAATTACTGTTCTACTTTCTTTCTATTCATTATATGACTATAGATAGCTCATATAAGGGGAATTACATAATACACTGTGTGATCCTTTACGTCTGGTTTATTTCACTTAGCATGTCTTCAGAGTTTATCCACATTGCATCATTTACCGGGGAATCTATTCTTTTGCTAAGGCTGAATGTATTCCATTGTATCCAGCTCTTTCTTGTTGTTCTTACTTTCTTGATGATACACTAAAAGCACATGCAACTTCATGAAGGTCTGAGAGCACCATAACTACAGGGCGGCCAGATTACCTAAGGGCAAACTACAGTCACTGAAAAAACCTCAGACTAAAGGCTAATATATACTCTGTCAGAAAATCTCCCCTCTTAGACAAGATTGGTTGAGAGTAGCAGAAAGCAAAATATGTGAAACAGCCTTAGCTTTAGGCAGGGAAATGTCTTCTAGATCTGCAGGGTAGCAGATATGACAGTGAGAAGAAGGCCAAGAAGTAGTGGGGGTTGGAGTAAGAAGAAAGGACTGTATCTCAGGAAATAAAATCAGAAGATGACTTAGTGGCAAATGTCATTATCACTGTGCTTCTCCAGAGCTTGAGGAAAAGAAAGAAGTATGCACAAAGCTTGATCGGGCTCAGGAATATGAGTTGGTTTTGGAGAAGACAGATAAAAGGTGAGAAGATAGAAGTAGTCACTCTCTCATGTGACAGAAGAGAGATAGCACTTCTATAGTATATCAGCTATTCTTTTATAAGTAACTACCCCAATACAGAATACCTGTGTGTTAATTCTAATGAATCTATGAAATGACTAGAGGATTCTGCCCATCTAAGCTAGGTTGGTTGACCTTAGCCTTCTGTGTATCAGCTGGAGACCACCTTGTCTATGATGACCCCGTTTGAAATGGCTTGAGTCCTCATGTGTGTTCTCTTCTCCAGCAAATTAGCCAAAGTTTGCCCCATGGTGATAGGAGAGTTCCCAGAGAGCAAGAGAAGGCCTCCTACATAGGCTAAAATTTTCTCTGCTATTCTTCTAGCCAAAGAAAGTGTAAACTCCAGTGAGACTCAAACAGGAGAGTCAACTTCTTGATAGGAGTTGTTACAACTTCATGATACAAAATAGGTACACAGGGTAATTGGACCACTTTTGCAAACTATCTTATCACAGAAGGAATTGGAGCTGCTACAGATGGGTAGGAGGTCCCTGAACCTATGACAGTGAGGTCTGATGAGGAACATGCAGATTCTTCTGTATACTTAGTCTCCTCCCTTCCTGAATCTGTTTTATTATGACTTTCACCATAGTTTCAATCTGTCATTGAATTTCCTACTGGCCTAAATTTCATCACAATCAATCCCACCCCAGTGAAGCTTGAGGAAGGCCGAACCTTCCTGGTAATATTATGTCACTTATGTAGCTTTAAATAGTTCTTCTTTGCAATAATTAGGCTTAGTTCAGACTTTTGGCTCAACGGAGATTTTCTCCTCTTTCCTCTTGTGCACTTCAAGATGACATCTCGGAATATGGACGAGTTAGGG
Organism: Thryonomys swinderianus; assembly: GCA_004025085.1. Lineage (NCBI taxonomy): Eukaryota > Metazoa > Chordata > Mammalia > Rodentia > Thryonomyidae > Thryonomys > Thryonomys swinderianus. The sequence continues at coordinate 66,917 of PVIC010000579.1, read as the reverse complement.
AGGGATCTGTGTGGGCTCAGACTCACAAACTGTCCTAAACTGAAAAATGGCGGATCCCTAGGGCCCGTATCAACTGAAAGATGAGCATTAGGCCTGTGACTTCGGCCACAATAAATTGTAGATCATTTTATTTCCTACCACAGCTATTACAGCTATGTCTATCACTTTGCCATTCCTACTTTGGAATTGCAGTAGCTCTTCAGCAAATTTTATAATAGAATGCATGAAGAAATAACAGCATATATTACTATGATGCAAATTTGGTTTTAAAAACACTGCACTACTTCAAAATTGAATTTCATTGTGATCTTTTGGTTTTATTTTATGTATTAACAATTTTTTTTTTTAAGAAAAGGACACCATGGGTCTCACCAGATTCCCTCAGGGATCCGTGATTATTCAACAACCCTTAATAATCCATGCCAGCATTGTTAGAGCTTGCAATTGCATTCAAAATTAGGAGACTCACACTGAGGGTGTGAATATCCTGCCTTGGGAGTGGTGAGGCCATCAGCTCTGCCACATGTTGTCGATGAGCATTTACAAACGTCACCCCAGCTGACTGCAAGGCAGTCTGAGAGATTCTGAGTATCTTCCAAGACAAAAGAAGCCTCAAGCCATCTCAGCCTCAGGAGCAAAGACTGCTGTGGTCTCCTGTTCGCTATTCACTTCCACTTCAGAGCTTTAGTGCAAAGGAGAACCTGGCCCCTGCTCCCGATGGAACTGCCTCTTCGCTCCCTCACACCCTCAGAGAGAACAGCACTTCCCTTTTCTCCTTTTTGCAACTTGAGCTCTTCTATGTCATATCTCACTTCTATCCTAGGGAAGAATTTCCTAGTAAAAATTCCTTAAATAGTAGGGAAAATTTCATGGTAACAGTCGGCCAAACCTAGCTCTGGATATAAGAGCTTGGGAGGCAGCTATTAATTCGAGATCATTAAGGAAAAATATATCACTTCATATCATCCCCAAATAACGCCCTTATTACTCAGAAGAGAGACAATGGGTAGTCAAGGTTCACGACCATCTTTATGACTAGGAGAATTTCAGCCTCATCAATGAACATCTGAAACATAATGGTGAGTTCTATCCTGATTAATTTGAAGATATTGTGAAATAAATGGAAATGTCTCCTTGAAGATTTATGACTGGGATTCAGGAGAGAGATTTGAAAAAGTGATGCAGAAATCAGGATCATGAGCAGTAACAGACTTACCATGCCGAAGTCTCCATACTGAATTCTTTCAGAGGTAAGACGTGGTTGTGGTTCGTAACTAGATGTGGCCCCTGACTTCGTGTACTCATAGGGAGGTGACCGGGTCTGGGAGTGCTGCACTCATTGGTGGATTAATCCACTGATGAGTTCACAGCTAAAAGGAGTCTGCTCACAAGAGGAGGTCACTATGGGCACGACCTGGATAAAAGCATCTCCCATTCTGCTCCCTCCTTCCCTCTCCACTTCCTAGCAGTCATCAGCGGGCACTTCTCCTCTGTCTGGCTACTGTGCCATTTCTACATCTGAGCCTGCCAAACACGGACCGAAAATTATGATCCAAAACAAACCTCATCTCCTTTAAGTTGTGACTCTTGAGTATTGTGTCGCTGTTTGCTTCTACAGCTATACGGAAGTACAACTCTTGAGCAGGAAATGGATTCTACCCTAGAACTTCCAGAAGAAATGCAGCCCACCAGTACCTTGATTTAGTGTGGTGGGACTCATACTAGGCTTTGGGATCTACAGACCAGCTAATAATTAGTTGTGTTATTTTATGTCATTAAGTTTCTGGTAATTTGCTAGGGCAGTAATGAAGGCTAGCAGATCTATAAAGATAAATATAAAAAGAAGTTACTAAGATAATGTTGTGCCCAAAACACAGAAACACTTATCATTTCATAGGGTTTGAGGTTAAGAGCTCAAAAAGATGAACAGTGTCCTCAAGAATGAAGGATAGTAAATGAAAAAGCTCTAGAACATAAGGCCACTCCCCAGAGAGAAAATGACCATGGGAAATCTTAAATATCCCTAAGGGAGTTCTGGGAACCTGAGAGAAAAAAAGAAAAAGGGGAACACTTAAAGACAGGGATCCATTTAGATAAGTTTTCCCTATTTTGTAATTTTTCTCAAGGCGAGACATGCAAAACAACCGTAACAACATTAAGCTTAAACTAGGAATTGTTTTTGCCTTTGGGGATGATTTGCTCCTCAGAAAAGAAATTTGTAATAAGGAAAAAACAATGAACTGATGTTTTCAAACTTTATCCACTGAATTTCTTTACCATGATTTCTTTGCAACTAAGATTCTGTAATACAAACTAGTATGTCATATTCAATGTAGGAAAGAGAAAGAGAAGGAGAAGCCATTTTATATCATTTCTGGCTTTGCTACAAGTGACTACAGAACTTCAGTGAATTAAAATATAAGTTTTAGAATCAATACATTCTGGTGTTTTTCCCCAGCTCTTTTTGTCAATAGGCAATTGAGGGAGTAGTATTGTCAGTAGCTCCTGATCCCTGAATTTTTACAAAAGCATCATATTCAAAGTTAGTTTTTCCTGGGAAGGAGCTTCCTCAATACTCCAGAAGTTGTACCTGGAGGTTCAGGGTAGACTCTTCCTCCGGGCCTTGTGACACATTATAAGCACCCAGTCCCCTGTACTAAATATCGTTCTGTCCAAAACATCTAGAATGACATCTCTGTGCCATACGGAACCCCAAGAATTTAGGGACGAAGTGGTCAAAGATGTAGAGATAGAAAACAAGACAGAGGAACAAAGAGGAAATCAACTTCACTGAATAAATGAGACTGTTTGGGGAGATCAAAGAAGACAGAAATTCATGGGATTTACAGGGTTGGAGCAGTCTGAAAGCACTCAACAGACCATGACATGGAGTTCACGCTTGATCTTGGAGGGAGCCATAGTCACCGTGAGGTGCCGGGTGTAGACCACAGAAGGACAAAGGTAGGAATATCAGTGCAAAGCTACTGAAATTTCAGGGTATGAGGTGGTCTGAAGCAAAGATATTCATCTTGAGAATGAAAAGGTAAAACAAAAGCTCCAAAGCGTGGAGAAAGACTGAAGGTTGAATCTCTAATATAAATAATGCAAAATTCCTAAGCTCAGGAGCTCATTTGATTAAGAATAGTAGTTTAGCACAAAGCAGTTAGAGTGGCACATCAGCCAGTATATGTACAGATATATGTGAAGTTCCAGATGCGATGATTTTACTCAATTAAATAGCAAATGTATCTTATCTTGGTTCATTCCTTTTACAGGTAAGTAGGGTGAGGAAACTTTGGTAAAATAATATTAATATCAATCCTGATATTTCTCTGTTTGTATAGATGAAGCTCAATAAACTGATTCTCATCCATCTATAAGTTCTCCCCACTGGCAACCCTCTCACTGCTGAGCCAATCTAGAGAAGGTCCAAGGAAAATAATGACCCCATGAACGCTGGAATATTGGCTTCACCAGCAGCGGAAGGGCTAAGCATAAAGAAACTGTCTCTTAATGCCGGACGTGGTGGCTCACACCTGTAATCCCAGCACTTGGGAGGCAGAGACAGGAGGATTGCTGAGTTCACGGCGGCTTGCCTGGGCACCATAGTGAACTCAGGGCCAGCCTGAACTACAACGCGAGACCCTGTCTCAAAAAGCAAAAAAAAAAAGAAAAAAAAAAACTGTCGCTTGAAAAGTCTCATTTTCAATCCCCTAAAATTCCCACCACAGTTCCCGGGTCAGTGAAGGCCTCTAGAGTTATAGAAAATCTTCCTCCTTACTGAGTAAAAACTGCACTGAAGCATTAAGAAAAGAGACCCATATCTGTCATCTCACTTCACCTTCTTTATAATCCTTCTGATATTTACTTCATAATTGCATAAATAAGAACACTGAAGCTCAGAAGTATTTGCAATACTGACCAAATCATGCGAGTAATTTATTTCATCACCTGAAAATTAGAAATCTAGATGAATTATAGGATTTAGAAAAGATAATTGGTCCATCTTTTCAACCAGACAACCCCAAGTCTTCCAAGCCTCGGGTGTCATTGGTAGGGTATTATGTTTGGGAAATATTTTAGGAAAATTATGAAGGAAATTGAAGCTTGATAATTAAGATTGCCATAGCCCTAATGTTATTTCTGTATCATCCTCAGATTGCATCATTTCCCAATGAGTAATTAGAAGCTGAATGCTGTTTTCCTAGAGCACATCAATTTCATTTTGTTAAGGTAGAGCCTTTAAATAATTCCAGACTATTTATCTACAACAACCTTCACAAATCTTACAATTGATTTTCATTCTTTGCCATGACAAGTATGTAAATAGAAAATATGAAAAGTGGATCTTCCAAATTAAGTGAAATTTTCTCACATGTCTTGCCTTGCCAGACAGTTGCTAGAAATCTTGATGACCAACTGTCTTAGGCTTAAAAAAAAAAACAAAGAAAAGTTTAGTCACTGCTTGGTCCTGCAATACTGTCTAACTCACTCTGTTCATTACTCTACTTGATGAAAAAAGAGTTTTGCTTGATCCCAGGAATGCTGGGCAGGCTAATTAACAGCTATAATATACTTTCAAATGCAGACTGCTATGTCTGTATGTGCTAACTATTTTCAGTGAGCATGTTCATACTCTATTCATTTCACTGGTAATTGTGTAACACCATCATCATGTAATGATGTGCACCATGCAGAAGTCAGGTGAGATGATCTAATGATTCCAAGATGAAATGCTGTCAGTGTAAGTCTATAAAGATAGTATAACACTGTCAGAAATGAAAGGAAATTATGGCACTGTAAATTCTACTACCATTAAATGATGTTAGAAGGAAAGGGTTCCACAATCTGGGGCAATGTCTGTTGTGACAGATGTGCTCAAGCAACTTATAAGACAAACTGGCATTCCTTATCTAATTTTCTTTATCTGAAGAGTTTTCATTAAAATCCACTGCTAATTTCCTACATGAATGTTTTCAAGCCCAGAATAGAATGATGATTCTCAAAAGTAATTTGAGTTTGAAACATTCATTGTTCTTTGGGTCTATGGTCCAACATTAATAGCACCAGACAGTAATTTCTCTTGCAAAGGCAGGGAGTACATTTTAAAAGTTTGTGAAAGGTAATTGCCCTCTAAGTTTCACTCTTGGAAGAACCTTTTGCAGTAAGAGAGATTTTATTATACAGGACACACCTCACAGAAGAAAAGAAATGTAGCCCTTTAATGCCTGGTCAGTTTAGGCACAAGCATTTATTGTCTTTTTATATACTGGATTATGAGAGTCCCTTAGGGAGGGCAAAAGAGAAAAGAAAAGAAATATAATTTTAAGCATTTGGAAGGTTCAGGTTTCAATTCTTTGAAGTTTTCTATTATGTAAGGAATATAGATGAAACAGTGTAAAGGTATAGAGGCATGATTTCTACCAAGACTATTAAAAAGAAAATAATTAAATGAAGTAGGGAATAAGGAAACAACACTCAGGAAAAATCAGACACAGGACTGCACTTCGTCAGACTCAGCAATTCCACTGGCCTGAGTGGTGCTTTTGTGTGAACTAGAAACTAACTCGCTTTCCACCAAGCAGTTAGTCTCTTAGCTGGGCCACGGCTGCGAGAGGATGGCACAGGCTGGGTTTCAATTCCTGTTTCCCTTTCATCATGTCGTGTCCATAACCACAGCGGCGGTCTCGACCCCCCCCCCCCCGAGCTGCTAGTGTGAGTCACGCTGGTCAGTCCCTAGGAGTCTAGAAAACCTCTGCTGTCCTCCAGCACTTTCCCATGATGCCATGCTGCTGGACAGGGATTGTTTCCTCCTGAAACAACTCAGACAGTGTTAGAAATACACCACAAAAATCAAGACGTGGCCAGGATCATTCCCATGTACTTCTGTCATGCTATTGTGATTACTAATACCAGCGCTTCACTTAACAAAAATGACTTAAGTTGAAAAGAAACAATGTGGAAAACCGCGGAATACTGTCTAGGTAGGTGTATGAGGTACATGTGGGGGTGTGAAGAGCGAGGGATAAGAAAGAATGAGAGCAGGTAGTGAGGTAGGGTTTCCTGCCCAGTTCCCCAAACATGGGTCACCAGCCCCAGGGCCTAACTGCTCACTGATGTTTAACATTGGTTATCAATTAAGTTTTTATCTTTTTGAACATATTTTTAAATCTTAAATTGACACCCTGCATTGTACATATGTGTGGTATGCACTGTGACACTTCAATATGTGCATATAATGTATAATGATCAGATCGCAGTGATTTACACACCAATTCGCTCAGACACAAGTGATTTCTTTGTGTTATGTTTCAAAATCCTTTCTACTCACTTCTTGGAAATATACAGTTAATAGTGTTGTCAACCATAGTTCTCTTGCTGTGCAATAAAACACTCAAAGTTATTCCTTCTATTCCATTTGCACCCCATACCTGTTAGCCATTATCTCCCCATCTCTCCACCCCATGCCTTCCCAGACTTTGTTAACCACTATTCTATCCCCTATGTCTTTGAGATTATCTTTAGCGTCCATATATAAGTGACAACACATGTTATTTGCCTTTATATGCTTAGTGAAGTTAAGCTTTCTATTAGAGCAAATTGCCTTGAATTTCCCTTGCTCCAATGTTGACCTCCCACCCAAGATTAATTATCAACATATCTCAAAGAACAGTAAGACTCATTAAAGGGAAAGGAAAGCGTTCATATAAAGAAACTACTACAAGTCAAAGAATACCATTGTATGTATCTTTTGGTTTAAAGACACAAAGAAAACAATAGCAATGGAAATGACAATGTCTAAAGTTCCAATCTATTTGCTTTTATTTTCCACAGGATATAAGAATGGTAGTTGTAGGGCATAGTGGCTCACACCTGTAATACCAGCACTCGGAGGCAGAGGCAGAGGCAGAGGCAGGAGGATTGCCTGGGCTACATAGTGAGCTTGGGTCAGCCTGAACTATAAAGTGAGACCCTGCCTCAAAAAAAAAAATAATTTGTAGTGTTAGAGGCTTTCCATGAAATAAACTCGCTAGCCACAGGATCCTAATTACATTTCTTAACCCTTTTTTCTCACATTCCTCAATGGAAAATGGACTCATGATAGCACAGCTCTACAGGCAGTTGTAAAGAGTAGATGAAATTATGCGTGCAAAGCACTTAGCATGTGGTAGATGCCTAATGAGGGTAGTGTGTTTTATAAAGAGTAGTAAGTTTGTGTGTGCGTGTGTGTGTGTGTGTGTGTGTGAGGGGGGGGGAGGGTGAGGGAGGGAGGGAGGAAGGGAGGGAGAAATAGGCCTTATTTTGACTATGGGAAATTTGACTACTCCAGTAAGGGCACAGTTTTACATAGCGTATGTCAACTAGGAGCTTAGAAAGTCAAATTTCTCCCTGCCTTATTAGCTTTTAAAGCTATTATGACAGTAAATTCAAAATTATAAAAGAATGATCTGGAATTTTAAAAATAAATTTACAACTCTAAGCAAAAGCAAGCTATGATTATGAAAGTAGACTCTTTGGTCCTCAGTGTATTAATCTATCAACCTATTCAAGGAGTCTCTTTTATTCAAAACGAATGCATCAAGAGTAGGTATCCATTCCCTAGAAGGTAAACTAATATAAAAGCTCTGTGGTTCGGGTCGTGCTACCTTCCTCTGACCAAACACCTGGAGGGCAGGTGAGCAAGTGACTTGTCTTTCGTGGACCTGGGAGAGCTAAGTAGACAGTGCCCGCTCTCAAGAGCACGTTTGCCTACACTGACCACCCCAGAGGTCAGGTCTCTGCCCATGGAGAGAGCACGGACCACCCCAGAGGTCAGGTCTCTGCCCACGGAGAGAGCAAGGCTGGCAAGGAGGCAACAAGGAAGAAAGGAACTGCCCCGGCTGCAGAGATGCGACGCCCCGAGCCAGCAGATCTATGCTTCTTTCGATGGTTAGACCTTGTGAGAGGTGCGTGGTACTCAGACCCGGTTCTGTTCATTCCAGCCCTCAGAAGCCAGACCCTTTCCTCCCAGCAGCAGTGGCTGGCAGCGGTGCCACCACCGCACCACTGCTCAAACTCACCAAGAAAGGGTGGAGTAGGAATGCCAATATAGAATATGAGCAAGCTCAAGTTAAATAAAAGGAAAACATATAAAAATTGAGGACCACCCACAACAGCCTGACATAGCTCCTTCTCAAGGCTACTGTGAAAGCAGAAGTGAACTAACTACATGTGAAATCCTTTTGGGAAAAACCATTTAAAGGTCTATAAAATTTGCAAAAAGCATGCCAAGTGTTCAACAGCAGGCTTCGAAGGGAAAAGGAGCCCAATAATGGAACAGAAAACTTTGAAGAATATTTCTCCTAAATTGTGGCATTTGGGCCCAAGTTGGACTTAAATGATCCTAATAAAAGAAAGTCACAGAGAAATTAACCATAACTAGGACCCAGTCCTACACCCATCTCACCTCCTTTTGCATTGCATGAAGGAAAATCTTTAGGTGGATGAGAACTTTGTATTAAATGCCACCCAGTGATATTCGAGTCAGAAGAAAACAGAGTGGTTCTCCTTTTCTCTTTTTGTCTCTTGTTTTTATACCTATCTTTCTTTCTAAACTCTTCTGTTTCTGTATTAGGAAAAAAACACTAGGCAGCTTTAATTATTGGACAGCTAACTCTCTAAATTTGTGCCTAATTGACAAGTTTCAAGAATAATTCTATTAAAAGAGTTTTGACACTATCAAAGATGGTATCTTTGATTAATCTATTTTTCTCAGCGTTGAAAAATTTCCCCAATGCTGTCCAAGTTTACTGTGAGAGTTAATGGCCAGTAACAACATGGTGACTCTATAAGATGACCCTGAAAGTATCTGAAACTCTTAAATGTCAAGTGTGAAACAGCTGTAAAACAGTGTACGATGAAGCAGTCAGAGACTCGAACAATAAGCTAACAAGAAAGTATAGGGACAGAGTGCATCCAATAGTGTGTTCCAAATGTTTTCTATGCACAAATATAGCTATTTGGCTGGTCTTTCCTCATACCCCTTAGCCAGAGGCCCCAACAAAGACCACAAATGACCAAAAACATAAGCAGGCCCCTCACCAAGCACAGCAAGTTCATGTAGGACGTGACCTGGGAGGGGTGTGGCTTGGCCCTCTATGAGCGGCTGGCCGTGGACCAAGGTTGCCAAGGACAGTAGGCCCTCAGGTTCATCAAGCAAAGGGAAGAGACATAATCTATGCCAAGAGGAAGTGTGAGGAGCTGAGCAAGGTGCTGGGCACCATGATCAAGTCAGCTGCCAGGGACTGACCCCTCTCCTCTGGGCAGAGTAAGGCTTTGGAGAAATGAGGGAAAAGAAAGAAAGAGAGAGGGTGGGGGAGAAAGAAAGAAAGGAAGAAAGAAAGAAAGAAAGAAAGAAAGAAAGAAAGAAAGAAAGAAAGAAAGAAAGAAAGAAAGAAAGAAAGAAAGAAAGAAAGAAAGAGAAAGAGAGAAAGAAAGAAAAGAAAGAAAGAGAAAGAAAGAAGAAATAAAGAGAGAAAGAAAAGGGAGGAAGGAAGGAACAAAGGGAGGAAGAGAGGAAAGGAAGAAGGGAGGAAGGAAGGATAAAGAAAAAGTGAGAGTAAGAGAAAAAGAGAAAGAAGGCAAATTATTCTGCCTGGATCTGGTATCTGTTTATTTGGTTTATTAATTTACACCTTTGATCTCCCTCCAACCCCCAGAGTGCAATATATATTCATATTATTTTTAGAGCTTCGCAGGAAGTATCTTTGCCATCTATGGATCCAAAGGTTCCTGGAACTGAGAAGAATAATTCCTGGCATCCTTAAACTCTGTTCTAACCGAACAGTAGTACACACAGAAGCATAGTAGTTTGCTCGCAATGTGAGACTGTAGCAGCACTCAAAGTGTTCTTGATCTCTTATGTAACCAATGAAAACGAATACATGAACGGGGCTGGGGGTTCTCAAACACAGACAAATCACTGGCTACATGCGATCCCACGCTCAAAATGATGAGGCGAGGTGCAGCAATAAGTTGCATTAGTTTATACATTTATAGATGCTTTGCTAGGTGTACAAAAGCCTGCTGCATACTGAGACACTGATGTACAGGAAGATTGAAGACTTAATGCAGAAATGGTGGCCTACTGGCTTTCTGGTCGCTCCTCTCCACCTGACGGGAACTGCCTCCCCTACTGAAGTCTAAGCTCGCTTCAGGCTCCTTATATAAAATGACATAGCACTGTCTGTACACTCCCACACACCTTCTCTTTATATTGTAAATCTTTTCTACATTACTTATAATACTTAATGTAAACACTACATAAAGAGTTGTCAGGCTGGAGGGTTAGCTCAGTGGTTCCGGCGCCTGCTTTGCAAGCACAAGGTCCTGAGTTTGATCCCAGTAACCACATACAATGCTGGGCGTGGAGACTCACGCCCACCAACAATCAATACCACATACCACAGTGCCGGGCGTGGTGGCTCACGCCTGTAATCCCAGCATTCGGGAGGCAGAGGCAGGAGGATTGCTGAGTTCGAGGCTTGCCTGGACTACATAGTGAGCTCAGAGCCATCCTGAACTACAAAGCAAGACCCTGTCTAAAAAAAAAAAAAAAAAAAGTTCATGTTCTTTAAAGAGTAATGATGAAAATGTTAGTCTCACACATTCAGTGTTGATGCAATTTTTTCCCAAACACACTCAATCCAAGGTTGGTTTAGTCTGAGGATGTGGAACACGCTGACACAGAAAGCGAACACTGTCAGGTGAGTTACTGCAATTCTGGCTACAAATAATGTGTCTTTTCTGCCCACCGTTTAAAAAAGTGACTCTATTCAGTGACAGCTGCACTTTGCTTGGAAAGCTATTGACTTTTTCTTTCTGTTGCCTTAATTTTCTTCGGCAGAGGGATCTCAGTCCAGGTGGGCACTGCGCCTTCCACTGATTATGCTGTGTGACTCAGCAGGGGAGGCTCTTATCTCAGGCTGGGGTTGCCTGTTTAAGAAATTTTTTCCTTTATAAAAGGCATAAGGTAGTAAACACATCTGCAGAAAAAGGTCTCATGTTTTCTTGCTGTTTGTGTTAATCTATTAAAATGATATAATTAAGGCAGAGTTCAAAGGTACCTATAAAGTTATACTCTCTCCGTCCTTGTATGTATACATTGTGGGCCAAGTTTGACCAGCTCACGTTGTTTGATAAATTGAATGGATTTGGATTTCCAAAGTAGTTGTCTCCATCCTTGAACAAAGTGGCGTCAGAGTATAAAATACAGAGGCCTAGGAACCCTGAGCTTTAAAATTCTAAATGGACCCTTGGAATTAGGATCTTATTAAAGATTATCTAATCTTTGTTTGTGTTATTTCCTTCCCAGAGCAGAATCGTTGCTATGAACCCCTGCCTGTTCATTAACCTTCTTTTAACTCTATGAAGGAGATTTTTAAATTGGAATATTTACATATATTTAGGAAGCATAATGATTTTTAAAATTGGAATATTTACATATATTTAGAAAGCATAAAGATTTTATAAATACTACCACAGTCAAACTTTCCTTTCAAGAAATGAAATCTGAGTTAAGGATGAAGAATAGACCTCAATTTCAGTTTGCAAAGACATATAATAATATAACCCCATTTACTCCTTCCTTAGATGAACTTGAAGTGTTTTCAGCTGTGTATATTAAATTCCTCTCATGGAAAATAGAGATACTTGGGTAGATACTTCAGGCTCTTTTCTTTAGCTAGCTATGTTTAAGTTCAATGAATAAACGTACTTTAGTGTCTTAATTATAAAAACAAAACGTTGAAATCTATGCTTTGCACTATCTTTTCAAATAAACTAGAAAATCCTATTAGGTTGGAATTAAGTGGAAAATACTTTTCTCCTCTGGGTTTTTAAAAATTTATTCAGACTGTATAGTTGGCTAAAACTGAATCCTTGAGATTATGGTACTTTGTTGGAGATGTTTTTTAACTCAAAAAAGTTTTTTTAGGACAAGGGGGTATTGTAATTAACTTCTGCACAGGAGGAATCTTCTGTATATTTCTCTTCTTGTTGTCTCTTTGCACTCCTTTTTCTTTCCTCCTCTCAGGGTGAGTAAATTCATACGGCTCCTAAGAATTTTGACTTGGGCCTGGTTGGTTAAGCCTAATAAGACCACGAACCTTTTTGTTAACTCAGAAGATGAACTATGTCTGCACGTCAGCTCCTAGCCAGAGTATCTCACCCGCTGGAGACAAAGGCTATGCACCTGTTTGCCAAAACCAGTGGTCAGGAACTTGGCATTATATTTAAGAGGCTTCATTACTTCTGCAGTGGTCTCTCCTAACTTTCCATGTCACTCTAATTCATGGACATGTGTGTTTTTATATAACCATTGCATCGGGTATTTCAAGGCTACTACCTTATATTATGAAACGATCCCGGTGCAGCAGTTCAATGACAAGTATGGTCCATTGTTTACACAGTCTACCTCCACAGAAGGTGTCTTAACCACCATTGGTTATGTCATATGCACGTGTAAATTCCTTTATCTGAGTTGTATACATTTGGCATTGTGCATAAAATACACTGAGTAAATAAAATTTCTTTATTTGTTTATTTTGTGACACTGGGGATCAAATCCAGGGCTATCCCTGAGTCATAGCCTCATTTATTTATTTATTTATTTATTTATTTATTTATTTATTTATTTGCATTTTGAGAACTTGTGATCCTCCTGCTTCAGCCTCCCAGAGTGACGTGATTACAGATGCTTGCCGCTACACCTTACTAACATTCCCATATGTAAAAGATCCGAAGTTGGGCCAGAGGGTTAGCTCAGTGGTTCCGGCGCCTGCCTCACAAGCGCAAGGACCTGAGTTCGATCCCCGGTAACCACATAGAATGCTGGGCGTGGAGACTCACGCCCACCAGCAATCAACACCGCATACCACAATGCCGGACGTGGTGGCTCACGCCTGTCATCCCAGCACTCGGGAGGCAGAGACAGGAGGATTGCTGAGTTCGCGGCGGCTTGCCTGGGCACCATAGTGAGCTCAAGGCCAGCCTGAACCTCAAAGCGAGACCCTGTCTCAAAAAGCAAAAAAAAAAAAAAGATCCGAAGTTTATAAATTCAGTCGCTCCAAGCGCATGGAACTCTCAGAGCTTCAAGCTATCAGGAAGAGATGCTTTATTTTGGCACCACAGCTATGAATAAATGGGTTTCCAGATGGAAGGAAGTGAAGTAAATCAAAGCTGATGAGGTTAAAATTCTCTCTTCCGCCGCCCCTTCCATAGTACTCTCTCTGCAGACGCAGACTGACATTATCTTTCTGGTTCAGCGGGGTAGTGAGAGGCCAGCAGCGACCCCAGTGCATCGTCAAGGTACAAAACGCCCTATTTCTTCATCACTAGGAAAAAAGTCCCCCTTGGTGGCCTTCAGTCACGCCAGTTGGAGGTTCAACGGAGAATGGAAGAACTGAAAAGGCCTATGAGGGAGAAGACCCTCCAAAAGATGAGCCGGGGAGGGGAGGAAAAGTATGCAAGGAGAAGAGGCAGAGGCGTGTGGGGGCAGGCAGAGAGAAGGCCGCCTGGCGCGGAGTCCAGCCTGGAGCTGAGCGGCCAGCCAGCCACGCCCCAGACTGACAGGTTCGCCGGGCGCTGCTGCCTCTCAGGACACTGGGTGGCGCTCGTGGTAAAGACTTGCGCTTCTCCCAGGGTCTCCCCCATGCACACACTTGGACGCACCCTTTGCAAATTTCGGCTGCTGAAACATGAAATTACACACGTTCTTCCTCCGTATCCCCGGGGGGAGCGCGCCGCAGGAGGCGTTTGCTGCTGTACGAAGTCCCTCCACAGGGTCTTCTGGGCTGGGTCTGTAGTGGGTCTTGGGAGGCACGTCCAGCCCAGCGTCCTGAGGATAAAGCCAGCGACCTCCATGTGAGAAGCCCCGCTCAGGACAGCCCGCACTGTGCCCCGCAGAACCCAGACACCCAGTGCTCCCAACCCAGAGTGCGAGTCCGAAGCTACTGGCCCCAAGCGGAACAGGAAGTGCGAGGGACCAGACCGTACTGTGAAGTGAAGTGGGACTGTGGCTGCTTCCGGCCTGGCCCCCCTTGCCCTCGCCTTCAGGAAGGATACGAGGGGTCCACCGACTGAAGGAGCACGCAAGGATGTTGAGGCTCTGGACCCTTCCAAGACGCCCAGACTGGGTCTCATCCAGAGGCAGACTCGACATAAGTGACGCAAATCTACATGAAGCCTGATGTGACAATTCAGGAATCGAAACAAAGTTAAATTCCCTCTTTCAACCCACTTCATGTCGTCTTTTATATAATTTGGGCCAAAATGCCCTCTCTGACCACAGATGTGGGGAGGTAGGAAGTGAAATTTAACAAGGTCTAGGACTAACTTAGTACTGTCATACTGTAATTCAAATGGATCCAGAAGTGATACATTTTGCCCAAATTCAGCAAATTCCAATCTTTTTCTGGTTGAAACCTGCCATCCTGTCAACTAGAACATTTCAGCTAACACAACTGTACCAACCACGTTGTTAGGGCGTAAAACTCTGGGGTTCAGTGTCCCAGTACGGTGCTTTTCGTCCCCCACCTGCTTTGCCAGGAGGCGCTTCGGCCTGTGTGTGCTGCTGGGGAATCATCCCTGGAATTAGGCAGAACGTAGGTCAAGTGATTCGATGGCCACTGAGAACTTCAGAGCTGAACCCAGGACCAAGGCCCAGTAGTGGCAGCAGCTTCCTTTACACCTTGAATCTCTGCACAGCCTACATCTAGAGAACGCGTGCCGGTGGGGGAGGGGAGGAAGGCGAGGGCAGGTCGGCTGGAGCCGCGTCTGCCTACCAGCTGTCCCAGAGGAGGGATCCACTGGCAAGCGGCCGTGGGGACGGGGGCACCGCAGAACTCCGACTTCTTTGTGTGACCCCCCCAAAGGGAGTACGCTAAGAGCTGCACTTTTCTGGAGATCACAAGACGGGGACAGGGCTGAAGCACCAGCTGTGGCTCTGCTGGGCAGCTCGGAGTTCCCGAGACACTGACACCTGGCTGCGCGCTCAGAGTCTCTCCTAGGGCCTGGTACGGACCATGGAGGGTCCACAGCCAACACGCAGCTCAAGTAACATGAGAGGAAGCTAACAAGACACCTTTGGTTTGAGAAGGGGAGGGGAGGCCAGAGGGTCCCACACAGAACATCTGGTGAGCCTCTCTGGGTCTTGGATTCCCCATGGGAAAGGTGCAGTGGTCCAAGTTAGGATCCAGTTTTTAATTTTTAATTTTTATTTATTTATTTATTTATGAGACAGGGTCTCGCTTTGTAGTTCATTTGCCTCAGACTCACAGCAACTCTCCTGCCTCTGCCTCCCAAATGTGAGCCACCACTCCTGGCATTGTGGTGTGTGGTACCAGGGATCTAGCTTAGGACCTTGAACTTGCCAGGCAGACACCAGAACTGCCGAGCTGAGGATCCCAGCCCGGGATCCAGCTTCCCCAGGTGTGTACCCAAGAAGACGGGAATGTGAAGAAAGGGGATGTACAAAGTCTCTGACGGCCCCAAACACACACACCCTGGATCACAGCTAGAGTAAGAAAAAGTAAACTTGGAGCCATCAGTGCCAAGTGCAGGATTCTTGAGCTCTTTCTCCCTTTGATGTGGATGAAGATGTCTTCTTGGCGAGAAATAGAAATCGAGAGTGTACAGGAGCCCAGACGTGAGGAATGGAGAGGAGGCAGGTGCCTCGGGGCCAGCGGCTGGGGAGGAGGCCGCCTGTGGCCGTCACCACCTGACGTCCCAGAGGCCTTCAGACCTCTCTGCTGTCGCCTTCCCCAGCTTCTCATTAGGAGTCACTGCTGGATCATTCCTCTTCTCAGTCACCACGACCACGGGAGAGTTATGGACTCTGCTCCAGTGGCTGCCAATAGATGGGAATATTGAGCAGAAGTGGGGGTGCCGAGTCTTCGAGGAAGGCAGCGAGGACTGAGAGGCGATTCAGCTGTGTGTGCCTTAAGCAGTAATTTTTAAACAGACGTTGCACAGATGTGAAGGACTGTGCCGTGAGGCGGCTGCGTGCGCATGCGCTCCTGAGCATCTCTAGGGAGTCTGTCTGAGACGCTCAGCTCCCGCAAAAGAAGTGCTTGCTACGCATTTGTGTCTTTTTCAAGCTGGAAATTTCCAACACGAATTTATATATCTCGCTTTCCCTGCACTCTACGTTAAAAATACATACAGTCCTTCATTACTTCTCTCTCATCTTCATCTTACTTTCTTTGTCCCTCTAGACTTAGCAATTTCAATATCACTGTTCGATCCTACATTCTCCGCGGGAGCCCACGGGCCGTAAGGAAAGGCCACAGCGACCTCGTCCCCCAGACGTGCACTTTTGAGGACGCTTATTGGGAAACGCTGTCTCCAGACATCACGGAGCTGGGTGTTGGGATTCCTGCGTTGCTTTTATTATTCATTAAAAAACAGATTGACTGAGACCTCTCCCCCTCACAGATGCGTTCACGTGCGCGCGCAAACCTCTTTCTCCCTCCCTCCCTCTCTGTCTCTGTCTCTGTCTCTCTTTCTCTCTGTCTCTGTCTCTGTCTCTGTCTCTCTCTGTCCCTGTCTCTGTCTGTCTGTCTGTCTCTGTCTCGCTCTGTCTCTGCCTCTGTCTGCCTCTGTCTCTGTGTCTCTGTCTCTGTCTCTGTCTCTGTCTCTCTCTGTCTCTGTCTCTCTCTCTCTCTCTGTCTCTGTCTCTGTCTCTGTCTCTCTCTCTCTCTCTCTCTCTCTCTCTCTCTCTCTCTCTCTCTGTCTCTGTCTCTGTCTCTCTCTCTCTCTCTCTCTCTCTCTCTCTCTCTCTCTCTCTCTCTCAGTGCTTTGTTGTGCTAAAACTAGTTGGACGAGTTAGGGTGTTGCTGCTGCTCCCAAAGCCCTGGCCAATGGAACCCGATCCACCCCGCTGTGCGTAAGCGCGCAATTAAGGATTTAACCAAGGCTGTGCTGCGCCTCAGCCAGCAGTCCGCCCGCTGGAGACGGAGCCTCCACGACTCCCCGCCTCCTCCCCGCCGCCGCCGCCGCCTTCTCTCCTCCTCTTCCTCCTCCTCCCTCGCTCCCACAGTCATGTCTGCTTAGACCCGAGCGGCCCCACAGCCGAGTCCGGCCGCAGTCTCCGCCGCCGCGCAGGGATCGCCGCCTCCGCCTCGAGCGATGACGGGGGTGTTTGACAGAAGGGTCACCAGCATCCGATCCGGCGACTTCCAAGCCCCGTTCCAGACGTCCGCAGCCATGCTCCATCCGTCTCAGGAATCGCCAACTCTGCCCGAGTCGTCGGCCACCGACTCTGACTACTGCGGCCCCCCGGGGGGAGCCCCGCACGGCTACTGCTCGCCGGCCTCGGCTTCCTACGGCAAGGCGCTCAGCCCCTACCAGTACCAGTACCACGGCGTGAGCGGCTCGGCCGGGAGCTACCCCGCCAAAACGTACGCCGACTACAGCTACGCCAGCCCGTACCACCAGTACGGCGGAGCCTACAACCGCGTCCCGAGCGCCGCCAGCCAGCCAGGTACCGGCGGGGCGGGGTCGGCGACGGGACCCCGGGCGCGGGCTGGGGTGGCCGCGGGGGGACCACAGCGTCGGCCGGAGCGGAAGCGCGCGCGGGAGCAGGGAGTGGGGCCGGCGCTCTGCGCACCCGGGCACCGGGCCGGCCCTGCGGCCATTCTTCGTGGAAGGACCCGCGGGGTCCGACCGTGGCCTCGCCCTCCCTCCGGCATCCTGCTCCCAGCTCGCCTGGCCAGAAAGCCAGCTTGGCTGGGAGGAGAAGAGGGGTGGAGGGAAGAGACTCGGCCCCAGCGGCGTTTGCGTAACAACAAAGGGCTGGGTAGTTGTCAGGACTTGGGGTGAGCGCGCCGGCCGGTGCGCTGCGCGGGAGGGGTCGGGCCCGGCTCGCCGGAGCCCGGGAGCCGCCACCAGCCGCGGGGCGCGGTGCCCAGCGCTCGGGGTGGGCGAGTCGGGAGCTGCCGCGCGCCCCAGAGCGAACCGAAAGCGCCGCGGCGAATCCGCGGCATTCCCCGAAACAAGAGGCCATTTAAAGGTGGAAGGGGGCTACAGGGGGACACAGTGTCGGAGCGACCCTCTCTCTCGGTGTAGGTGTCTAAAATCCGTCTGCCTCCTCCTCCTAGCCGGCTCCTTTTTCCTCCGCCTTGAAACTTAGAAAGTTTCAGTGGGTTAGTGCGCCTGGGCGGTAGGAGAGGCGTGAGGTCTCGGTGGGGAGGTTTTACTGGTGGAGTCCGATCTCTCCGGCCAACACATTAATAATCCTGCTAATATTAGCATCCCCTACTCTGGCAGAGGGGAGACCACAGCCTTCACCCCCCTTCCTTCCTCAGGGCACACGCGCGCGCGCGCGCGCGCGCGCACACACACACACACACACACACACACACACCACCCTTTCCAGAGATGTAATACTCTTTGGGAAAGGGACTTGTGGCCTCGGGGCATGTTTATAAACCCGGGCTCGGAAAGTCTCCCCCACCCACCACATCTATATTCATGACTGAGAAATTCATGTGATCTGCCTCCCTTTTGCTGCGAAAATATCTTGTCCACTGTTTTTTTCCTTAATGTCCTTGCTAAACTTTAAAAGAGAGCCTCATTCCTTTCACTGTGTCTGTATTCCGTGCATAAGTGGAAGATTTTTTTTTTTTTTGCCGGGGAACATACTAAGTGTATTTGTAAAAGAAACCAGACACATCTGTGCCCTCGCAGATCTGCAGTGAGATTATGGGGGCTGCATAATCGGCCCTCTGTCCGCGGCAGCCCCGACCGCTTGCTGCTGAAGTGAAGGAGCATAGTTTGCTTGTGGGTCTTTGAACTCTGGAGACCTCGGTTAGCTTCTTCGGTGCCCATGGGTCTGGCCTCTGCGGGCGCCCGAGCAGACGCCGACGGAGCGGGGTCACGGCCGGGAGGAGCTGGCCGCTCCCGCTCCAGAGACACAGGGGAACGCAGGGCGGGCTTAGAATCGAGCGTGGTACAAGTAGAAACGGCCAAAGGCCTGAGTCCGCACGCCAAGAACTGCGCTTCGAGGAGCGCTTGGCAGAAACCTACCTGAATGTACATGGGAAGGATTTAGAGCCCAGCCGGCTCTTCCACCATTTCTGGAGGGGCGTAGCTCCCTGTGTTTTGAAAAGCAGTAGTGGCGACAGAGGGAACGAGAGTAAAGACGGTGTGGAGGGGGGAAGGGCAGAAACAGAAGCTTCTGGACTACCTGAGGCCCTTCTGCTGAAGGGCCACTGCCTGCCCACAGCTCTAACCTAGTCTGTTTCGATTGTTCAGAAAAAGAAATGGCCGAGCCCGAGGTGAGGATGGTGAATGGCAAACCAAAGAAAGTTCGTAAACCCAGGACTATTTATTCCAGCTTTCAGCTGGCTGCGTTACAGAGAAGGTTCCAGAAGACTCAGTACCTCGCCCTGCCAGAACGCGCCGAGCTGGCGGCCTCGCTGGGACTGACGCAGACCCAGGTAACCGCGTCGCCGTCGCCGAGAGCGGCTCCGCGTGCGCTCGGGGGTGCGCGGCCCCCGGCCCCGTCCCGCGCGCCGCCTCCCGGGCTGGAAAGGCCGGGGCTCGCTCCGGTCGGCCTCGCCGTCCGAGCACTGCCCGGCTCTCTGGCCGGCGCGAAGCCCGCCGGGCGAGCGGGGCTCGGGCCGGAGACCTGAGCAGGGGTCGCGCCCTGCGCGCTCGCGGCTTCGGGCCACGCAGCCCGGGGGTCGCGAGGCGGGCGCTGCTGCCCGGGAACCTTCCCGGCCCCTGCCTCGCGGGCCCCGACCAGGCCCAGATAAGCGCAAGGAATGTTGCCGTCGCCGCCCGGGGCTGCGGGCGGATTCGGGCCGGGCAGAGCCGGGGGAGCGGGGCGGCGGGAGATAAGTCGCTCCCCCCTCCGCCCTCCGCCCTCCGCCCTCCTCCCGGCCCGACCCCCCACCCTGCCCCCCTCCGTGCTCCCGCGCGGGTCTCACGCGCGCCCCGGCCGCGTCGCCGTCGCCGTCCTGTCGCTGTCGCCCCCTCCCCGAGACGCACAAAAGACGGGCGCGGGGGTGGCCCCGGGCGGCGCGGAGCCCGACGTGCCCCAGGTGCGGCCGAGGACGGCGCGGGCGGCTCGAGCGTGCCGGTAACGTGTGCCTTTGTTCCCCCACCCAGGTAAAAATTTGGTTTCAGAACAAAAGATCCAAGATCAAGAAGATCATGAAAAACGGGGAGATGCCCCCGGAGCACAGCCCCAGCTCCAGCGACCCGATGGCGTGTAACTCCCCGCAGTCGCCAGCGGTGTGGGAGCCCCAGGGGTCCTCCCGCTCGCTCAGCCACCACCCTCACGCCCACCCTCCGACCTCCAACCCGTCCCCCGCGTCCAGCTACCTGGAGAACTCGGCTTCCTGGTACCCGAGCGCGGCCGGCTCCATCAATTCCCACCTGCCGCCGCCTGGCTCCTTGCAGCACCCGCTGGCGCTGGCCTCGGGGGCGCTCTATTAGTCGGCTACTCGCGCGCTCCTTCCTGGGACTGTGTTGTGCCATTTTAGAAAACCATAAAGGAATTCGTACGGGGGAGTTTGGAAAATGAAAACAAAAAGATTCATGTGTAAAGCTTTCCTTCCTTTATTTTTCTTTTTTTGCATGTAAGTTATTGCATTTCAAAGGACCGCCTCCCCCCTTTTTTTACAAACGGACTTTTTTGCGCAACTGTGGACACTATCAAAGGTGCCTTGAAATCTATGACCTCAACTTTTCAAAAGACTTTTTTCAATGTTATATTAGCCATGTAAATAAGTGTAGATAGAGGAATTAAACTGTATATTCTGGATAAATAAAATTATTTCGACCACGAAAGCAGAATGTTTCTGAAAATCACGTTTTGTCCCGAGAGAACTGGCCAGTGAAGTTTTTAAGCAGGTGATTAAAGAAAGACAAACCCTGTAGCGCTCCAAGGAGGCCCAAAAGAAAACGGAGGCGGGGCTGTCTGGACGCAGAGCCGCGCGGGTGGTGGATGCTGGCATGTTGTCTACGCGCATGTGTGGTCTGTTTATAGCACCGTCCAACATATATTTACGTGTTTTTCTGGCCTAACCACAAAACTCGTGTGGACAATGTCAAGTTTAACTCCAATTGTTTCAGGTAGAACGTAATTCTAGAATCCAAAAAACATCCCTCCCAGCCTACCTGTGAGTAAGACGGTAACAGAAATCTCCCAATAAACCCTCTGAATTCTAAGCGCGAAGCTATTATCTTGGTGGATGGACTAACTCCCATCAGCCTCTGTGTATTGCCAGGGCAATTAGACAAATCACATTCCCTTCAAATGGGAGCTTCCAGAGATTTGAAATGGAAATGAAAGGAAAGAAATAGAAATCTCTTATTCTCCTCCATCAGATTTTTTAAAATCAGAAATGTTTGGGTGTGGTAAATGGTAAAGCCTTAAACCTCTTTTGTGTATGATTATGAACGTGTCCAGCCGGAGCTCTTCCAGGAAGAGGAGGACACCACAGGGCCTGAGAACAAAGATAGGCCTAGATCGGTGTGTGCGTGTGTGTGTGTTGGGGGGGGGCTTTTCATCCTCCTCCAAGAGAGGATGAGAGAGAGAGAGAGAGAGAGAGAGAGAGAGAGAGAGAGAGAGAGAACTTCTGGATGAGGGAGACCAGTGAACATAGGGCAGCCTTGTATTGATTTCATTTGTGTCTAATAATGCTCCTAATACCATACTTTCGCCATTTATTTTCTTTCTACCACTATGACACCTCCCCTTGGCCAAAAGGAGCTCGGTCTGCTTTGGTTTTACACAAAGCACTGGTAAAGCAGGTTGTAAACCATGGAGAAATAAAATCTGTTAGAATTTCTTCTCTGAGGCAGACACTAAGAGTTGGATATAACCCCGGCCTGTATCTGATCTCTCCCCTCACATCCTGCTTGTAGGTATCTGGTGGGACCAGAGCTAGAGCCTGGATCCAAAGAAGTGCCCTGAGGCCTGAACCCTAGGGGGCCTCTGGCTGTCCTTCAGTCACCTGACTCTACTTCCTCGCGACAGCAAAGGAACTGGGTGGTGGAAACTGCAAGATGCATGTGAAATATCTTACAGCCAGGAAGTCAGCAGCAATAAATGTGGCAAGAGTCTTCTTAAGGATATGGAGGGATTAGAACATTAAAAAAAATTACATGCTGTCATCTGAGAATTTCTGAGAAGGCTCCTCCAGGGTTGAGAGACTAGACCTGAAGATGCGAGCTGCGTGCCCAGAGGGGATGAGTCTGAGTTCTCGCTCCTGTCCTCTGTTCTCCTCTCCCCAGAGCCCTTCCATCTCCTCTATTTCTTTTCTGCCTCTTTCCTTTCTTTGCAGACAGGACAAATCCAGCGGTCTGGAATGGCCTGGGCCTTGAGGCTCACGCTCCCCAGGGCAGCACACCCTGCAGCCTGCTGTGCCCACCACCTTCCGCCGCGGCCAGCGCCCTGTCGCTTGTGTCTCCCAGCTTCAGCTGCAGGGGTCACTTCTAGAAGGAAGCGTCCAGTGGCTGGGCACCTGAGGTGAGATACCCAGGCGGGGCTGGAGCCCGACTGTGCTCCCCGCACAGGCAGAGAGTAGGATGAGGGCTGAGAGTATCGACTTCCGGCTTCTTTCTTTGCTAGCAAGGATTTTGATACTCTCCATGACTGCAAAAGCTGTGGCTTTCTTTTCAGTGACCAGCCAGGGCTGAGGGAAAACCCGGATGCTCAGAGAGGCACCGGCCACTGTCCCAGTCCCAAGGCGGGCGTTGGGCAGGACTGGTGGGGGGCACTCACTGCCCAGCTCCAACAATTTCCACCACCTGTGGCCTCTGCGTGTCAAGAACGTGCTTGGAACACACTCTTCCCCTCTCTGCACGGAGAGGACAGTTGTCCCCATGACTGGTGGGAAAGTGGGACCCGTCACCGCGCCAGTTAGACGGAGCCGAGGGAAGGGAGGGTGCGCACTGTTCTCCGGAAGCCGGAGGGAGCCTGCTTCGTGCCACCCTCCACTCCTGGCTCGCGCACAGCTTTTCTAGAGCCGGGCGTCGCGGACCCAGACTTGGCTTCCGGGTTTCTCCCCTTGTGATAACCCCACGCGTTCCTCTTGTAGTGGCCTCTTCTCTTGCAGGATTTTTAAAAATTAAACTTGGTCCTGGATCCCTGAACAAAAACGTTCCGGTAAGCCAATCTGCAGCGGGCTTTCCCTGGCACCGAGGGGATCCTCCCCAGGGAATGTAACTCCCTGCCTCGGCCAAGGGTGTAAAAATAACAGAACCTCGGCAGATTCTAAATATATCACTGCTGTTTCTCTGTCTCTCTCTCCCCTCCCACCCCTGCACCGTCCCGCCTGTCCTCCGTCGTCTCTCCCTACCTGGCCCGTGAATCTGTGCTGCCCCTCAGGGTGCTCCCGGACTGGCCGACCCCCCGCGACACGAGGGGACTTGGCCGGGGAGCCCCTCCGCTGCCGCTTCCTCTCCCCCACTTGCCTAGCTCTCACCCTCCTGCTTCCGAGATGGACCCGGTCCACTCCAAGGTTAATTTTCTCTTCGGTGGCCGCTTCCCAGACTCCCTTCTTCCTCCCGGCGAAGCCAAGGGGGCCCAGGGCGCGCGGGGAGGGCGGTGCGACTCCGCGGTGCCCCGCCAGCCCTCTGGGCCCTCCTCTTAGAGATCGGATAAACTGGCCTTTGTTTGAGGCTCGGGCTGGGCTAGGAGGACGTCTGTCCTTTTCTCCCTCTTTTTCCTGGCGGCCACCTCCTTGTGGGCCAAGAGCAGCCGGGGATCCGAGAGAAGCCGCATTCCTGCGGGTGCCAGGCGGCTCCAGCGCCGAGCCGCAGGGCCTGAGACACACACAGAGGAACCCGCAGACCTCGCCGCCCTTGATCTGGCTCTCTCGCCCGCTCGCCCCCCTCCCGTCGGGGCACCCACCCGGGAGCCTGTCCACCCACACTCGGGTCCACCCAGGGCTCGGCCGGGGCAGGAGCGTGTTGACGCGCGCAGAGATGTCCACGTCCACCCTCCCGCCCTGGCCCCTGCCAGTCTCCTCTCCCGCCTCCGTCCCACAATCCCAGACGCGCCGGCTGGCCTGCTCTGGCTCCTTTGATCCCCGGACGCCGCAGCGCTCGCGGCGTCCGGGCCGGGCGTCCTGGGAGTCGGCCCCACCCCGCCCGCCCCGCGCGGAGGCCCGGCAGCTCCCGCCCTGCCAGCGCGCCCCCTGCAGGGTCGTCGGGGGGCCCGGCCCGGAGCGCGCCGGAGGCCCGCCGCAGCCCGCCCTGGCACTGCCCCGCCCTGGCACTCCTCCTGGCAGTGGAGCGGAGGACCCTCAGGAGTGCCCGGGCGCCCCTCCCGCCCCGCCGCCGCAGCCCCTGGGACCGCGCCAGCCCGGAGCTCTCCAACCGTCAGGGAGGCGCACCCTGAAGGCAGGGCTCCCGGGCACCTCCGGGGAGGGCGCCACGCCGGGCCGGGCCTGGGGAGGGGGCGCGACCGCGTTCCCGGGCCGCCTGCGCCTCGCACCGTGTTCTCGGTGCTTCCAGCCCGGCCCGGTCGCAGCAAACCTTGGACCTCGAAAATAGCCCAAATAGCAGTTACGCATGTGGGATCGGTTAAATCTTTCTACGAAGCCCTGTCTCTTTCTGTCCTCCAACCCTGACGTTTTCTTTTCCCTTTGACAGGCTTTAGATTTCTCAGTGGTGCAGGGCAGAAAGTATACATTGTATCTACGTGGGGGCGGGGGTGAGGGAATAGGGGAAGACGTCCCTTTCAATCATCCCGGCGGCTGGCTGTAATATAATAAGCTGTTTCATAGGTCAGGCTCTAACCGTGAAGATAGGAACCGAGGGAACTTACATAAGGCTCTCTGGAAAGAGATGAGAGTCCCGTTTTGCAGCAATTAAATGTTTCTGCTCTTTTGTTCGCTTGAACTTCTTATTTACTTCTGATTTATGGGGACCTGAAGGAGTCTTTTTGCCAAAAGCACATGCATTATTGAGTCTGTTCCACATCCTAAACCAAGATTTATATAAAACCATGAAATACCACACATTACGACCTTTCACCACAGGAAGAAAAAAAAATGGCTTCATAACATCATTCTACCCACAGGCGGGCTCGCGCGAACACACACACACACACACACACACACACACACTGTTTCAGTAACAATTCTCTGTGGAATCTCCACCATACAAAAACTTTTTTTTTTTTTAAAGAAGTGGGTGGGGGTGAAGGACAGTAAACATTTCCTAGGCTATGATTTATTTCAAAGCATATTTTTTCTAGAAAGGTGTGAAGACAGAAACTGCCACTGGGAGCTCATTGCCACCCAAGGACTATTTTTGCCACTTGCCATTTGCAAGGTGGGGACAAAGGGGCGGGGGAAGAGACTAGATATGGACTCGACTTTCATCTATAAACAGGGGTCACTAAACAGGGGACATTTCATTATTGGCCTTAAATTCACAGGAGGTAGGAAGCCTGCTTGCCACCCTGCGGGGTGGCCCTGGCTGGGCAGCTCTGGGAGAGAGGAAGGAGAATCCACACGCACGAGCCTAGAGGCTGGGAAAGGTACCCAGGGCATTCTCAGACTCACGGTGGGAAAAGCTCGGCGCCCAGGCACAGAAAGGCTTTCGGTGTCCTAGTCCCACCAAGAAACAGATTAGCCTGAGACATCATTCCTCAGTATACCAGGGTTCATTCTCCCAAAAATAATAGCTGGGCTTTCCAGAGGGCCTGGCTAAACCATACCGTCTCCCAGACCCTCTCTAGCCTCTCCCCTCTCTCATCCTGGGCCTCTTTGGTCTTCTTCCAGTTGAAGTAGACTGACCTTGCTCTTTTAGGTATGCAGGGACATGCAGTAAAAGAAGCAGCGGGGGGGGGGGGACTTATATGGGGTCTTATAAGCTATATGATTTATGGTTTTCAATTCATAAAAGTTAACAATGGGATTAAAAACCAACAACCAGCCAAGTCAGCTGGAGAAGACAGCTTCCCACCCAGCTATTTTTAATTAGAAGCAATCAATACGTTGTCTGTTAGTATCTCTAGGACTCTTTCTGACTTTTTCACTGTGAAAGAGGGTGGCGAGGTGAAGATGGAGCACACGAACACTTAAAAGCACCCAGGGTGTTCTGCTTTGATGACAAGAGATTGCAAATTCATTTACAAAAATGTTCCTGATGGGTGCACTGTAAGGCAGCTGCTATGGAAACAATAATAAAACTGACAAATACTCTGCTGGGGGAGGGGCACTTTTTAAAGTAGGAAAATGCTCTGGGAGAGAAGGGAAAGGCAAGAATTTTTTTAAAAAAGAAAGAAACAAAAAGAAAAATTATTTCAGGCTCTAAGCAACAGCAGCAGCAGCAGCAGCAACAGCAGCAGCAGACGCAGCCACTCTTGCAAACACGTCAGCCCTGCACTATTGAGGATTTGGACACGTAATGCTTCAGACCACTGATTTGCTATTTTCTTAATTCCTGCTCTTCTTTTTCCATATGAATCAAACAGTCTTTTGTCCTTCAGGGTTTGATTTGATCGCTACTGTTCACATTTCACTTTTGTATTTTCCTCTTCCTATACCATTACTCATTGAGTGCCCTGTGAAATTACAATCGTACATTTTCAACTCAGCAACCCATTTGCAGTGCAAAAATAGGGTCTAAATAATGGCTGAATTAGCCCTACTGGACAGTTTCAGATGTAACACTCTGTAATAATTATATTGCAGGCTGGATTAGGATGCTATTATCATAATCTGGACGTTCACAATTATCTGTAATTTGCAAAGATGCGCCAGGTCTTGATTACAGCAGTTTTTTTTTTTTGTATCACGCTAACCATCACTAAACAGTGACAGTAATAACAGCTAATTTTGCTGGCAATATAAGAGGTGCTGGGGTGTGCAAACAATTTCACACCTGGATGTGCTCACTCAACCAAGAATATAGAGAAAGAGCTTCTGTCCTGAGACTCAGAAAAATATTCTCCTCTGCTTCGGTTCAGTATAGATTTCTAGACCCTGATCATTCCTTAAGAAGTACTCAGAGGGGGTAAGTTTTTATTTCTTCCATACTTCAAGGCACAGTTCATATTTCTCTTCTCACGCTTTCCAGCCTGTGTGTGTTATCGTTGTAATTTATTTAGGATTACAACTTCGCTGTATAGATTTTTCAATGCTACTCTTTTATCCCCTTGAACAGTAAGAGTTGCTGTTCTGGTGAGTAACAGGGTTCTGATTAGACTTGCTCAGATCCTTAAGAACCTGATTTCTTTTTCTTGTTTTCTGTGCTGTTGGTATGTTGGGTGCAGTTAGGGATGAGAGATTGTGGAAAGGGCTGGGTTTCTATAAAGTATGGAGGGAACCAGAGATTCCAAGCTAAAATCTATTGAGAACTGTTATTCACAGAGAATGCTACATGAATCCACTGAGATCTTTATGTGTGGCCGTGAGTTTAGGTTTTGAGGAAGGGAGAGATGAAACAGGGCACGCCTGGTGGGGCTCCTGGGGGGCTCCTCCCAGGTCTGCAGAGCTGTACAAAGGCAGGTGCATCTGGATCTCTTAACTCCATAGTCTGCTGGTCATCCTGCCTCCCGTTAGATGAAAGTTCTCAGGGTGAATGTCCTCAGAAATCCTGAGAGGCTCTTTTCTGGGCCTTTTCTCCAAGGTGTGTGTGTGGGGGGGGGGAGGTGGGGCGGTGGGTGTTTGGGTCTTGGAAGTTTATTGACCGCAGAGAGCAGACACTGAGGCCTTGGGGTTGAACAGGGTCAAGTGGCTGAGACACATAGCCCAGGAGGCTGCCTGGTTAGGAACGCACCAAGGAAGGCTGCGGCTGGAAGCCCTGTTGTTCTGTCTATAGATGACGCTGTTTCCTGGCCCCGTAGAGGCCTGAGCTGTTAGAAATGGTGCATGCAGGAGCCTGAGGAATCTTTGGTTTTCCCACTCCACTACAGAAAAAGGTTTCTCCCAGGCAGGCAGGAACTTTCTGACTAAATTGTGTCAAAAGATAATGGGATGCTTATTGGCACCGAGGAGAAATTCTCTCCCTCACCCTTCCCCAGCCTCCACCCCTACCTGCAGCTATTTTCTCTCTGCCTCTTTTTGCAAAATGGGAACTATGCTCAGGACTCGGTTTTGGAAGTCAACTCTGCAACCTCCGGGGAAGTAGGAACGTAGGGAGGCGCAGTAGGCAGCGCAAGTGGGAGACGCCTCTCCCCCACGCCCCTCCTCCCAATCCCTCCCTCAGGGAATCGGTTTACTAGGGGGTCAGTACCTACTGAAGAGCGGAAATATTAACCCCTGAGGCCCAGAAGCTCCTGAGGAAGCCCCGTTCCAAGGGCAGTTACAGGGCGACTCCTCGGCAAAATCTAATTAAACTCCTGTTAGGAGGTAACGAACTTGGTACA
Organism: Thryonomys swinderianus; assembly: GCA_004025085.1. Classification (NCBI taxonomy): domain Eukaryota; kingdom Metazoa; phylum Chordata; class Mammalia; order Rodentia; family Thryonomyidae; genus Thryonomys; species Thryonomys swinderianus. Next base: position 38,542 of record PVIC010000579.1, on the reverse strand, counting down.
GATACATCACACGAGCGCCTCCGTTACGTTCGCGTGTGTTTGCTGGTTTTCAGAGTTCCTTGTACTCACAGTGGTTTGGCGTGTATCTGGCGATTTTTTTTTTAGAGAAAAATTAGTGTTGGTTTCGATATATGGTAGCTTTCCCTCTAACGTAATTTGAATAATTCAGCAAAGCCTCACTACCAGCTGTACTTCTGCAGCCTCTTCCATTCTTTTCAGCATTATAATTTTGGTTAATTTTCAATTTTAGGTCCTACGTCTCTGCAATTTGTGTATGAATAACAGAATAATTTCCCTCTTTTGTTTCGCCTTTCCTGTTCCTGAATCTAAATAAAGATGGCTTTTTAGTATTAAAAGTGGAAGAAAATTACAGGTAATTATCTTTGACGGTAAAAACGCTGTAATCAGCGGGCTACATGAAAAATTACTCTAATTATGGCTGCATTTAAGAGAATGGAAAAAAACCTTCTTGTGGATAAAAACCTTAAATTGTCCCCAATGTCTGCTTCAAATTGGATGGCACTGCAGCTGGAGGCTTTGTTCAGAATCGATCCTGGGGAGCTACGAACCCAAAGTTTCACAGTAGGAAGGGGAAAAAAGAAAAGAAAACATTTTTCCTAATGTAACAATGCGAATGCTAGAAAATGACAAGACTGATCGGTTTTAAACCATTCTGAAGACTGACTGAGCGTGGAAGTTGCTCAACAAAAAAAGGAACGGGTATATTGGTAAGTAGTCTTTGCTTTGTGTCTAATTATAGTGACTGTCCTTTTGCACGACTGTATGTCGCTGTCATTATATGGAGCACTCCGAGTATCTCTATTGAGTTCTGATAAATGGCTCAGTGGTTTCAAGGTTCATAATTTGAAGGATGCCCAGGTCTGTAGCCATTAATTCTCACAGTATGGGGCTTCCTGCTTGTGTGACGAAAGGACTTTTCATTTTCATTATTTCTCTGCTTTCTATAAGATCGGAAGGATGTATTTCATCCAGGATAGTACATTTTTTCCTACCTAGCTAGCTTGCAGTGGGTTTTAAATATTAAATAGGCATAATTGTGCACTTTACTTTCTGGTTTGTTCTTTATTCTTTCCTCTTTTGCCATTAAAAATCGCCTCCAAGCAAAGATAAATACAGCTGTATTATTTTGTCTGGGAAGAGGGAAAGAACGTATTCAGTTTCAGTTGAAACTACTAGCTAGATAGGGTAAATCTGGGGATAGCTCATCCTAGCATTTTAAAAAATAGATAAATATGTAGAAATTACAATACAAGTTGACATGTAAAAGAAAGCTGAGAAGACACCCATGGTTAATGGTGAAGTACTTAAGACAAAGACTAGAAGTCCAAAGGGACATCTTTTCAGGCACTTGGTGTGTATGTGGAGGGCTTCCCATGTTAAAAAACAGAAATTCTTTTAAGAGTGATTGAAAACATGATGAGCAGGACGAAAAGGGGGAGGAGGAGAGCAACAGAAACACACAGAAATATACAAGACACTCCCAGCATTTTGTGGCTTTTACTCCATATATGAAAGAAGACAAAAACATACAAAGTATATATACAACTAAAATTCAACAATATATACAGAAATGTTTCTTGATATAAACGTCCCTATAAGCTTTGTGAATGCTACCAATTCACCTAGTAAAGGTGTCAAAGCGACAGAATGCTGATTTTGGTTGTTATCTCCGTCTTTCCTGATTTCAGTTCAAGGTTTGGGGGTGGGGTAGGGAAAGAGCCTTTTTCTTGTTGCTGTTTGTATTTTAAGTGAATCATCATTTCTGGTCATTGCATTGTGATAAAACATACAGCATTCCTCTCATGGCAATGTTCTAATCTTACAGCCGATTTTTCCTTTTTCTTTAGAGAAGGGTTGTTATGTAGGGTTTTTTCTTTTTCCTTTTCTTTTTTGTCAGTCTGGGGTTAGTAAATAAAAATGCAGGAGTCCAAAATGCTTCTCTTTCATCATGAAATGCTTTAAGCTCATTAAACAAGTAAAAATGCTGCCATGTTTGTGCAGATTCTTCTGGTGGGGAGAAATGTCTGTTAAAAAAAAAAGTCATTTGGATGGGTACTCCCAAAGAGAAGAGGAGGCTCAGAGCCTGAATCCCAAGGGGTAAGGGAAAATATCCTTACAGTGAAGGGTTTTCAGAGCGCTGGCATAGAAACTAGTCTCCCTCTCTCTCTCTCTCTCTCTCTCTCTCTCTCTCTCTCTCTCTCTCTCCTCTCTTCCTCTTTCTTTCTCTCTCTCTGAAATGTAAGATAAATTACTAAGGTTGCTGAAGGAAGAAGGTAATTGAGGAAAGAATAGGAAAGTAAAAAAGAAAAAGAAAGAATGAAACACAAGGAAAAGTGAGAAAAGGAGGAGTAGAGGAGAAAGAGAGAGGGAGAGAGGAGGAGGAGGAGGAGGAGAGAGAGAGAGAGAGAGAGAGAGAGAGAGAGAGAGAGAGAGAGAGAGAGAGAGGGGAAGGGAGACCCAGCCAGCTTCTGGCCGCACATACAGGTTCTCCTGAGCCGCTCCTTGGCTCGGCTGGCAGACACAAGCAGGTCCAGGGTCCTCCTTCCTCGCTTAGATGTCCCCTTGTGTTCCCTCCGATGACTCACATCATCTGGGGTCTCTGCATCGTGTCTTGGTGTGGCGAGGAGTACCAGTGCGAGTAGCCGGGCATGTAGCTGTTGGGGGGCATACTGACACCCTTGGCAGAAGCCGAAACGTCCCACACTGGAGGCAGCGCTGGCGAGCGTGGTGACAGGGCAGCAGAGCCTGGGAGGGGGTCACTCTCGTGAGGGTTACTGCCCTGCTTCAGCAGCTTCTTAAACTTAGAGCGCTTGTTCTGAAACCATATCTTCACCTGGAAGAAAGGCAGCAACCCTTAGGCCTGAGAAACACTGAACCGGTCGGTGCCTCTGGCGTCCCTGCAAGCTTAAAAGGCCACAAGGGGGGACCCGCCACAGCACCAAGAGACCAAGTCCCACCTCCTTCCAGACTCCCCCACCCTCCCTCCACCCCCAACCTAGTAGAGATCTGTCTGGACACCTACAGTCCTCATGATTCTTGAGTTGGACACTATCCTGGGTTTCAGACATCAACCCAAGTCAGAATAACATAAGGAAGTCCAAGATCAATGCATCCAAAATTTGATGAAGAATTTTCAAAATAAGCACTTTCTATGTTGAAGCCATGCACCTGAGTGCACTTGCTCTGCCAGACAGTTTTTACGTTTTCCAATCACAAAAGCTGGCGTGTGTATGCACGCGCAGTGAGCGAACGACTGAATAGATTAAAGCCGGTACATTTACAACCAAATACCTTGAACATACCTAGGCATACAGTGCCCATCACCACAGGCACTTTGTGGAGCATCTGCAGATAGAAACGTAACCCCACAGTCAAGCAGCCATTAAGGATGCCCCTCCCCATTCTCTGCTCTGTGCATTGCTTACTCACACTGGAGTCAACAATCATCACATGACTGTTAGTGTAGTCACTAAAAGTAAAAGGCTTCATGAAAACTAAATGTGAATCAGGAAATCTGGGACAGCAGCTTCTGTAGGCCGACATTCCAGATCTACTTTATTTGAAGATAATTCTATGGCAAATATTTTACCTTGAAATCTGCTTTTTGCGAGACGAATACAAGTCCCTAGCTAATATCACTTGATGTCAGACTCCCAGGATTTTCAGTGGCCGTGTGGGAAGGGAGGCTAGACTGAAAGGAAGAGCTTCCACGGTTCTACACAACTGGTCCTGAGCAATCCTCTCCTGAAGCCTGGAGTCCCCTTGCTGAATGAAGAGGCCTATTACTCCAAGATTACTCATAGATGAGGCCTATTACTCCAAGCAGCAAAGTTAATGGATAAGGACAAAAACCACAGGTGCCTCCAGCCCGGCTCAGGGACCAGGTCCTAATACACCACCTAAGCCCATTCTCTGAAACATCTTTGGCATGAGTAGGACAGACGAACTTTAGCCATGTATCTTATTGTGGCTTCTCCTGCTAGAAGGCCGAAAGTAATTCTTTTTGATCTTCAACTCTGCTATTGCCCCAAATCTCATGCTTTAGAGCGGTGCCACCCCCCGGGGGGGGCACCAGCCCATCCCCCAGGATGACTTAACTACCGAGGTCAGGGCGATCTTTAGGGAATCCTGGACAAACCATTTGCACACTGCTGCTGTCCCTATGTCCACTGGAGCCTCTACCTACCCCGTTACAACCCTTCCATTTTGCTTTGTAATTTTTCTTTGTGCCAACGTGTTGAAATTCTTATTAGTCTCTCAGGCCCACAGAAGTATTCTTAAGAAAGGTGGGCCTTATTTTGCTGACTAGCCTGTATATACTCTTTTCTCCTACATGAGATCATTCTCTTTCCGGTTGTTCTGCTCTGGAATACGATTTGAAAGGATTATGAGTTTCGTCACCAAAGCTAGGCTGGGCAGGGTCGCCAAGCGAGGGTTGGGCAGATGTGTGCGTCCAATCCAGTATTCAATACCAGCTTATTTATTCCACATTGAATGATCCCAAGAAAATGCGCAAGCGGAGCAAAAGCATTTGTCATTAAGCTCCTTCATCCTTAGTTGACTAGGCCAAGAATTCCTGCCGGATCTGCAAGCTGGGCCAGCATTTCAGGGATTTTCGGGCTTCTCAGGAATTACCTGTGTTTGTGTCAGTCCTAAGGAAGCTGCCAGTTCGGCTCTCTCAGGAAGGGCCAGGTACTGAGTCTGCTGAAAACGGTGGTTTAAAGCCTGGAGCTGCAGGCTGGAATAAATGGTCCGAGGCTTCCGAATCTTTTTCCCTTTTCCATTGAACCTGATTTCCCCATTTTCAATCACGGTAGTCTTTTGTTGATCTGTAAGCAAAACAAAAACAAAAACAAAAACAAAAAAAAAACCACACACACAGAGGAACGGTCACCCGCCAGGCCACTGCTGCCATCTCCCTGCGCTGGCTGGCGGGGTGGGGTTTCCCCCAAGCACGTTAAAGGTTTCCTCGAAGTACCCACTCACCGTCCGGACCTCTCCCCTCCGCCGCGCCCGTGTCGTGTGTTCCCAGGGGCTGCCTAAGATTCTCCCAGACCCTTCTCTGGCCCTAATAATGCCCTGTGGCGGGACAGAGGGCGCACCAGGGACCCTCGGTCCACTGCGCGGTAGCGGACTAGGCGCCGGCGGCTTTCTGGGACTGCCGGCGCGGCGCGGCGTCAGTTCTCCGGCTGAGGGGAGTTTGCCGTGCGGCTTTACACTGCCCGAAACTGGGCTTGGGCCGCCCGGGTGTTCAGGAGGCCAGGCCAGTTGGTATCACCAGGTTGCAGCCCAGTGCATCAAGTCCGCTCGGCGTGCTCGAAATGATCCTGCAGGGTCGGATCAAACCCCCAGCCACAGCCCAGAAGGTGCCGAGAAGCAGCCCCGGAGCTGCGCCCCTTTACAACAGCTCAGCTCCTCGGCAGCCGAAGCCGCCAGCCCCGGGCCCCGCTGCTCCGCGAACAAAGGAGCAGCCAACACTGCACGGCTAAACCCGCAAAGAAGGGGCCGGGCCCGGGAGGGGGAAGCCTCAAAGTCCCCGGGAAGGAGCCCGATTGTCACTAGCTTAACCAGAGCCACAGGCCGCTCCGCTTTCCTCCAAGTCACCAAAGCGCACCGGGCGCGGCACGCGAAGTAGGCCAGTACCTGCCCAGCGTGGGCTGGGAAGCCAAACACACTCCCCAGTTTTGGCCCCGAAAGGTCCCCACGCAGTCCCGGCACGCGCGGGGTACGGTCCGGGAGAAGGGGCCTCGCCGGGGGCGCACAGACGCCGCAGTCCCGGAGCACAGTCCGGACCGGCTGGCGGGAGGGAGTCTGCGCGAGACCCGGGCGAAGCCCGAAAGGCGCGCCGCCGGGGCGAGGCGGCCGGGGCCCTCGGCCGCGGGAAGGGGCCGGGCCGGGAGAGGCCGGCAGGCGGGCGCCAGCGAGCGGGCGCGCACGGGGCCCGGCCGGGGCCGCGCCGGGCAGCCTGGGGGAGGGGGCCGGGGCGCGGAGGAAGTGAGCGGGGCGCGCGGGCGGGGTGGGGGGCAGCGGGGAGGCGGGAGAAGCGAGCCGCCGCGGCCTCTCACCTGTGTCGTCCCCGCGCGTCTGGGCGGCCGCGCCGCCGTTGTGGTAGGACTGGAGGTAAGGGCTGTGCTGCGAGTGGCTCATGTAGGGGTAGGCGGCGAGCGAGCGGTGGTTGTAGGAGTTGCCCGCGCCCGCCGCGTAGGGCGAGCCGTGGTGCTGGTGGTGGTGGTGGTGGTGGTGCGAGCCGGCGGCCGCCGAGTGCAGGCAGTGCAGCGGGTAGTGCGCGCCCGCCATGGCCGGGGAGCTCTGCTGCGCGGGAGGCGGCGCGGGCTGCTGCGAGTGCGGCGGCGGCGGCGCGGGCTGCTGCTGCGGAGGCTGCTGCTGCTGCCCGAACTCCATGAAAGCGGATTTGCTCGAGTCCTGGCCTTCCAAGCCGTCAGCCATCGTGGTCATGGTCATCATCAAAACTTTGGGGGCTGGAGAGCGCCTTCTCCCGGGTTTCCCCCACCCTCCCCCACTCGGCTCGCGCGGCTCTCCCCTCCGCAGCCACCTTAGCTCTTGGGATCCTTGCAAAAAAAAAAAATTAAAAAGAGGGGGCGGAGGTGGTTCTCCCTCTCCCTCGCTCTTCTCTAATATATATATTATATATATATTTAATATAAAGAGAGATATAGTGAGCGGGGCCTTGTTAACCCAAAGGGAGGAGGAAGGGGGAGGGAGAGAGAGGGGGAGGGGAAATCTGCTCTTCCCCCCCGCTTCCCCCCTTGGATTTTTGGGGGCTGGTGCAGTTTAAGGCAGAGATTTTAAGGTGGATTCTGCAAAAGTTGCGCGTCTGCTTTCAGACTTGATGTAGACGCCACGAGTCGAATGGTTTGTCTCCAAAGGGCAGCGCCTCCCCATTGGTCAGTCGCCCCCTGACGTCACAGGCGCACGGCTTCTACTGGCGTGCGCGCGGCTCGCCGAGTTCCTCGTCTGCCCTCAGCAAGTCCAATCCCAGCCCGGAGCTTCGAGCCGCGGGCCGCGCTGCGCGGCGCCCGGGGCCGTCCGGGAGGGAGGCGCCTCCACCCCGGCCCGCCGCCGAGGCTCTCCTTCGGAGCTCCTGCCCCGAATCTTGGGCCCCCAGTTTACAACAGCGCAGCCTTGGCACAGCCTGGCTGGAGGCTGCTCTGTCACGCCCCCCCCCCCCCGCGCCCCTGCGGGCTGCCTGGGCTCCGAAGCAGTGCCCCTTGCATTTAAAGCCGGGCTCCCCACCCTGGAGCAACCCCCACTACGACCCCACTACATTCCCTCGGGAGCGCCCCGTCACCGTGGATTTTTCTAGATGTATTTTATGGAAACCACAGAGGAAAGAAGAGCCCCCCACACCTGGGCCCCACCCCATTCAGGGGGTAGGAAAGAAAAACAAAAAATCAGACCCTGTTCTGGCGAGGTTCCTGCCGGTTCCAGGCCATACTGCCTATATATTGGGGGGTGGGGGTGGTAACCCAGAACGCAGCAGCCTGTTGTGAAAGCGAATCGTTGGAGGACTGACAGTAATGCATTTTTTCCTATTGAAAACAGAAGCTACTGTAATGCTTTCAAATATATGCAAATGATACATGCGGTTAGTGGTTTGGCAAATCTTGATTACAATATAAACTACCCAAGTAAAAGTGCCTTCGTCCTAAATTTGTCTCTCGATTACAATTCCAATTGATTTTATTTTATTGTCAACATTGTTAATGATAAAAATAGAGTCGTTTTACAGTTATTTTTACTTTCTGGAAGGAGGCAATTAGAGTTCTAATCAGGAATACACAAAAATCTCCCATGATTAACTGCAGTACTTTGTTCAAATTGCTGCTATAAAATTCAGAACAATTTGCCTGTAATGATTATGGACTGGGTTTATTTTGGGAGGTGGAATAAAAGTGGATATAGCATAAATTATCCTCTAATTATACACCAGTGTCGCCTCAATTATCCTCTTATCAAAATGGTTGTCTAACTGCCGCATTTAGTTTCAATTCTCTCCTTTTTTCTATAAAAAGAACTTCATACCTTGTTATTATTAATCCATTTATTATTTGCAAGGGGATTTATATCCGCACATCCAGGTGGTAGAACCACTTCTCTTTCAAAGATGGACTGGGGAAAGACATTCGGTTTGGAGCCGCCCAGGGCTGGATCTGGCCTTCCTCCCCGCGCTCCCCGGACCCACCCCGGTTCGGGCGGCCGAGCAGACAGCGGAGCCCGGCGCGGCTCGGGCCCGGACACCAGGTAGGGAAGCCGGAGCTGGCGCCGGCGGCCCGCCGAGCCACTCGAGGGTCCGAGTCCCGGGACTGCGGGCGGCGCCGGCCGGCCTCGAGACTGGGTGGGCGAAGCCCACAGACCCGCGGGAGCGGGGCCGGCTCTCGGTCCGCGGACACCCAAGCCGCCAGCCCTACCGAGGGCGGCAAAGCCCAGCCTAACAAGCCTGCGTCGTCGTGTCTGAAGGGCAGACACGGGGACGAGCCTGCCTCCTTTTAAGGAGAGCTGCCGGGACGTCTTCGCACCCCACTTCGCCCGTCCCCGTGCGTTTCGGGGCCGAGGGGCCCGGCGGGTGAAAGGCGGGGATCGGTCGCCCCGGCGAGCTGCGGCGAGGGGCGGCCGCGGACCCAGCGGCTCGGGCTCTTTTTACAGGTTGCTCAGTGGTCGCGGAGCGGTTTATGCTAATTGGTTTCCCAGCTCCCAGCCTGGGGTCTCCAGGCTTCGCCGGGCGAGTTTGCCTCTCTCTTCACTTCCTGTTCTCTGTTCTTGGATTCAGCCGGAGACCTGAGGCTCGCTGCCCGCGGGTTCTCTGCGGAGTTCCCGGGGCGGCGACGTTTGCCCGGCCCTCCTTTCCCGGCTGCCGGGTTGAACTCCTTCAGGGTCGGAGCCGGCTCAGTAACTGAATTCATTTTGAAGTGACGTCCCTCGTTCCCTTCCTGTTAACAAGAGCTGCACTTTCACACGCGAACCAGTAACGCGATCCGTGCATTTACAGATGGGCAGTGAATTAAAACAACAACAAAGATTTTCAAGTTAAGCGAAAGGTGGGCTGGTAATGGGAAGCTGTGCGTGCGCGGGGAGGACAAAAGAAAGGTCGGGAGCCCGGAGGCGCCGTCCCCACGCGGTGCGCCCCTGGTGTGTGCGCCCGGTGCGCGCCGAGCCTGCTCGTGATGTCCTCGGAGCCGGCGGGGAGACGCGGCAGCTTCACTGCTTTCTGCCCCGCAGCTCGTTAACACAGTGCAGGCGTCTGTGCCCCGTGCTCCCCCCGCCCCCGCGCCTCAAGCTCGCAGGTGCACAGCTCTTCTCGCTGGCTTCTGCACCCCTAACGGCACGCGGAGCGGGGCGCACGGCGGCGAGGCCGGGAAGGTCCTCGCGCTGTCGAGCACCGGTCCTGGGCCCAGCAGCATCTGTTCGTAAAGAGCGTCCCCGCCCCGGAGTGCCGGATGCCCCCGGCAATCAGGCGGGCTGGGTTTGTCTTCCGAAGCTGTGGTTCTGGGCTCTTATCTCTCCCCTGCTAGGTGGCGGACAAAACCCTTGACTGGGAGGGCGCGGGTGTGCTGGGCCGAGGGGCGCTGGCTGTGCGTGCGAAAGGTCCTGCCGAGACCTGCGGGGCGACCCCGGACGGGCCCCAGAGCCCAGGAGAGGGAGCGCAGCCCCTGACGGCGGGCTGGAACCCAGGCTGCGGTCGTGACCGCCCGACCTTCCCGCCGGCCCCCGGAACGCAGAGCGGGGGACCAGGGTGGCCCCACACGGCGCGCCGGGGTGGCGCACTGCGAGTGCCTGCCACGTGTGGCCTCTGCCACCAGCCGCGGCGCCAAGACTCAGCGCGCGGAGACTGCGTGGCGGAAGCGGTTCCCACCTGTCTTTTATCTCCAATTCAAGTCTTCGGCTCACCTTCCCGTGAGGTGGCCGGAATCGCCCCAAGTTTGCCCTCGTCCAGCTCTCACCTTCGGCCCCACCGGGAGAGGCAACATACCGGGTTTTTCAGAGCCTTGCAAAACAGGCGCACACCTCAGGGGCTCCCGGCCCGGCGCCGGTTCGCCGGCAGCGGAGTCGGGCTCCGACCTCTTTGTTTCGCCCGCAGGGGAACCCGGCCAAGCCTGGGGGATGGAGGAGGAGGCCTGCTTGGCTGCGAGCGAAGCTTTTATCATTTAAATAGAAGTAAACCTGGCAGCGAGAGAAGTCGGGGCCTACGGGCTCTTGGAGAACCTGTTGTAGATAAGGGTCACACTCTCCAAAGTTTCTGGAGGCTCGTCCCGAAGCCCCGAATGGATTTTGCCTTTAAAGGGGTTGCGGTGTCGGGCTCACATCGGGCGTCGTTATCTCAGAAACGCTTGCGTTGGGCCCACGGAGGACTCGAGCCGGCGTTGCAGACGGACGCGCGCGGGCCCCAGAGACCCTGCCGTTCTGGTTCTGGGAGAGGGATTCGCACCCGCCTAGGCCTGGAAATGCCCGGACGGCCAAGGGGGGTTTGCTGCTTCAGAGGGGGGCTGTGGAAATACATTCAAGCTCACCAGGGCCTGGCTGGGTTCTGTTGCTAAGTTGGGCTCAGTTATCACGTTAGTTCTAAAGAAATCAGACCTGGATAAATAGCCTTTGAATTCAAAGAAATAACTCAGTATTGATTTACATAGCCATGCTAAGAACACCCCCCCCCCATTCTCAATGAAGACAACAGGAAAAAAATTTCCTGTTAGCCTTTTCTTTATTCAGTGTAAAACGTGTGTGTGTGTGTGTGTGTGTGTGTGTGTGTGGGTGTGGGTGTGTACTGGGTGCCTGATATCCTGGAAACCCAGACCCCAGCTTTCCTCCTCCAACGCACACAACTGTGAAGGCCCCAGGGCACAAGGCAGCTGCCTTCCCTTTCTCAGCCGACTCCTGATGGTAGTAGCCTCAGGAACAACCCAAAGCATCAGCCAAGGCGGGACAACTTTGCAGAGTTCGGTGATGTTTTCTCTAGGGACAGAACTGTGACATTTATGGTAACACTGTCATCTCACAGTTTTCCCAAATCCAGCCAACATGGACTTTGCGGAGACCACCCCAGAAAAGAGCCTCGCTGAGGTTCGGGCTGCTTCCCTCAGCCCTGTGGTCCTGTGTCTGTGTCCAGCCTCGAAGTGCCCTGTGGGGAGCTGCCAGTTCAGCAAATCCCAGTCCTGGTGCTCCTGCTCCATGCATTTAGAAACCTGGAGTCTCTCAGGGTTAATGAGACGAAGCCAAGCAGGTCCTCAGACTCAGTCTTCTGCCTCCTCTGTGGCTCCGTTTCCGGGGGTGGGAGCACCCCAGGCTTTCTGACGAGATACAGGTGAAAGACAGTAGAGGTGGTTGAGAAGAACACCCGTCCCTTCCTCCTTGAGTCGTGGAATGCTATACAGAAGCCTGTGTCCCTGTCTTTCCATCCTTCCTCCTTCCTTTTCCTCTTGCATTCTGTTTCTCAGTTTATCCTCAGCTCTCTCAGCACCCATAGGATCCTACTCTCTAATCCAGAAACATTTTTCTTGCGGCCCAGGACAAAAAGAACTCCACAGTGTTTAAATACTTAGTTTAAAACAGGCTAACTGAAAACGTTGGTCTTTCCAGCGTGTAGGCAAAACCAAGTCCAAGCCCCCCCCCCCAGTATGTCCCTGGCTGGGAAATACAACCTGACAAAAGCAGCTGGGCAAAGGGAGTGAGCTTGCATCCAGCCAGGCTTTAGAAAGCAGGAGGCCCTGACCACTGAAAGACAGCGGCCCTCGCAGGAGTGGCAGGACCAAGCATCAACAGGAAACGGCACACTATTTTTAGGTATAATAAGGAGTCAATATAGCTAGCCCACCGTGTTCCCAAATGCCTTGAAGCATCTTCTGCTTAATTCTTTCATCCCTTCATCAGCGCAAACAATACTGAGGTCACAACAGATGCTTCAGCGTTAGAGGGCAGCCAGGATTGGGACGGTTCTTCAGGAAAACCCGGGATGAAGGGCATCCTTTTGCTGTCATGTGAATTCTTAGGTGGTTCTCTTGTTCCAGCAGAAGAAATAATGAAAACCACTTTTTTATTAGGGAGAGGGATATGCACACACATATGGGGAGGGGGGCACTCTGTGTCTGTCTACCCTTGCAGTGTAAGTGTGCTGGTAATTGTCATATTTATACCTGTCCATGGACGCTTCTTGCTTCCTTTATTTTGGGACATCTTGACAAAGAGTGAGGTAGTTTATTCGTTTTTAAGTAAAACATTATTTTTAGGGATCAACAGTGCTGAGAGCGCTTAAAAGAAGCTAATTAAAAAAATAAAACTATTCACCTTCTCTTTTCTTTTATCCAGAAAAAGATTTGTGTGATTCCTCCCACGATGTAGCAGCAAGGAGCCGGCCTCTGTTCTAGCTTGGGACTGGAATCCTTTTCCCTCTTTCCTTGTAGGCTTCACTAGATTTGTGTAGAAAAATATTCTTCGTGCCTTTTACTCTGTCAAGCCAGGGCCCTTCCCCTTGCAGCTGGAGGCCTTTGGTTCTTCAGACACACACTGAACAGTGATGTCCATCTGGCAAGCTTCCACCTGAGCTCATCATCTTTGGGGAGCACAGAGAAGAGGGATTTCAGAAAGAAAGACCATTAGAAGTGGGGGGAAGAGGGTGGGTGCAGCCGCTCAGGTCAGGTGCTGCTAGGTTTCCTTCCAGTCTAGATATTACTGCCCCACAAGGTAAAGAAAACAGAAACCTCCAAGGCCAGCCTGACTGGCCTGGGACCTGCAGGGTGTAGACTCACACCAGGTCCCGGCCAAGGGTGCGGGTGGAGGGGCCGGGCGGGACCGAGGCTGGTCTGCTTTCCTCCCTTTCCCAGTCCGTTTTCCTTTCCCACTCCCAGGGCACCCCGCTGCCCTCTCTGACTGCCAGGGCAGCACAGGTCTCTTCAGGAAGTACAGAAGAGCTCACCGTGGTGGGGCAGAGCAGGGCATTTTTAAGACAAGGCTAGTGAGGCTCAAAAGTTTAGGCCCAAGAGTTTAAAAAGAAGAGAGGCGTTTTCAGCGCAGAAATCCCAATGGACAAGTAGGCGTCCTGGGCTCGCCTTGTGCCTGCAGTGAAGGGCGGGTGAGGCCAGCCAGGAGCCCAGGGGACCGGGGTCCCTCGCCCCAGTCGGCTCACACACCGTCCGCAGGAACGAGCGGATAATGGAATTCAGGAGGCTGAGCGCCTCCGAGCCAGCCACTGTCTTGTACAGATTTGTAGAGAAACCCTCACTGTAATTAAAACCGTACAGTCAGATTAATTCAATGTGTTGCTCGGCAGCATTTTTAATAGTAAAAATCCGCTTTAAAATTGAATTAGGGTCGGAGAAAATTTCTGCGAGTCTCGCTGGATTTGCCAGCTTTCAGTGAAGCCAGCTCGGTGGATTTAAGCGGTGGCCGCCTGGCCCAGCACCCCCAGCCGGGGAGGGGTGGCGGGGTGGGTGGGTGGAGATGGACTTGGGGAGGTGCTGTCGAGTCGGGTGCCAGTGGGGACTCCAGGCCGGGCGCTCTCGGGCGCGGGCACGGCGCTGCTGTTAACCCTTCGGATCCGGGGGGGGCTCTGCACGGGTTTCTGACACCCAGAAATCCCGCTACCATCACCCTGTCTGTGAAGTTCTTGGCTCAGGGAAGGCGGGGTGAGGAGAGCAGAGAGCCCCACTGCGTCTTGAAGCAATTTCTCACTGTGCGTTTCCTCGTGTGCTGGAGGCCGGGTTCCTCTCTGGCCGTTCTGAGTGACAGACGGGAGAGAGTCGCGGTTCTCCCCCGCCCCCCCTTCTTCTCGAAAGTCTTCTAGAAATTAAGGGTAATATTTCAAGCTCTCTGTCAAAACGTCTCCTGAGCTTTGGTTTGGCTGGCCGCTCCTCCCCCTCCCTTCCCCTCCCCCACCTCAAGTCCTGTGCATTTCGCCGGGTTGCAAAAGAGAGGTCAGTGTCGCTGTGTCCCCCTCCTTCGGGGTAGACACCTAGGCGCTGAGAGCTTGCTGCAGGGTTCCTGTGAGAAGGGGGGCTCCCGCTGGCGAGGAGTCGGGGCGGCGGAGCGGGACGGGGCGCAGCCCGCAGGAGGGGTCCGGTCTGCTGCTTCCCCACAGGTGTGGGCATTGCAGGGGCTTCCTGGTTGCTGAACACACACACACACACACACACACACACACACACACACACTCACACGCACGCACGCGCGCGCGCACGCAGACCTGGGACGCAGATTCCCTAACAAGTTAGTCACGTCGTCAGGCCTGGGAACACAAAAACCAGTGTGGTCCCTGCTCCTGCAGCAACAGCGCGCAGACGCTCTAATTGCCACAAATAGTCTCTCTGCCCCCTTTTCATTTTCTCGCTCCTTCTTTTATTTTTAGTACACTTCAAATGCCTACACTTCCCTAGTAAGGAGAGCGAGGGGCAATGATTGCCTTTGCCTTCGGGGCCCGCTTCGCCGAGGGCTGGAGAGGAGGGGCAGCCGGGCGTGGCACCGTCTCCTCACCGCCCGTTTCAGGTGGAGGGTAGTAAACAACGTTCCCTGTCGCGCCGCTGCCTCCGTTGCCAGGGTACCAATTATCTGGAAGGGGGGAGGCGCACGCCCCTCCCCTTCCCCGCATCACACCCCAGCCCATGTGCACCAAGTTTGACTCCATCCCAGCAAATCTAGGCAGAACTGCCAGGCTCCTTGGAGAGCAGTTTAATTCCACGGAGACAGTGATTCTTAGAAAGGCGCAGGATGCCTTCCCTCCCCCCATGCTGGGAAACAGGGTCCTTTTTCTCCCAGGGCTGCGCCCCCAGGCAGAAGACAGTGAGCCTTGGGGGGCCCAGGGCGAGCTTTGCAGTTGCACTGGGGCAGTTGGGACGGTCTGTTAGGACGGTGCTGTTCTTGGTGTGAGCTAAGCGCGCCTGAAGGGGAGCTCTACGGTTCGAGATGGCCTGTCTTGAACGCCACGGTCTACGAGTCCTGGTCTTGGGGCAAACCCAGCAGCCCTAGCCGGGGAGGAAGCAGGTGTCTAGAGCGACCGAGGGGCACAGAGCTTCCTGCAGATGGGTCCAAAGCAAATCGGTATGGGGTTAGCTTGTCTGTGGACTTGTATCCAACTGCTGAAGTGCGGCCCGCCAGCCAGGGCAGGCTGGGTCCACTGGCTCATCCTGATCCAGCATCTTTGCCCACACAGCCGCTGCCCACACTGGAGGGCTGGCTCACAGGGCTCTCTGACCTACTGGTTGGACATCTGAAGGGAACGGAGCAAGTACAAACTGCTCTATTCTCTCACGAAAACACACCCTCTTTTCCCTCCCTTTTTCTCTCTCTCTGTCTCTCTTCCTTCCCTTCTTCCAATGAAAACATTTACAAGGAGCCTAATTTCAGATTGTGGAAGTAAATTTTGCGCTAGGATATATATTTTACAAAACATGTAATCTTTTGAGACCGGAAGACGTTTAATTAAAGCCATACTTTGACAAGTTGAGTTTCAAAGGGAAGTCACACCAGTGAAGAAGTCTAATTTATATTCAAGATGTAGCCTATAATTCCAGGGGTTTGAAATCACCGGGCAGTTGACCTGGGAACATGGTGGTTGCCTGCCAGCGGCTACATGTCCAAGGACTCAGGGACTCTCAGAGTTTGGACCCGAGTCATGACCTCCTCCGTGGTCAGCGTTTGTGTCCTTCAGCAGGGGACCTCCAGGGGAGTAGATCCTGGTCAAAGGGAGACCAGGCACCCCGCCCGGAAAGCTCAGTGGAACTGATAGAGTCCTAAACCTCTATCTTCTTTCTTGCCTCCTGTGCAAGAAAAAGAAGATAAATAAATGGACTTATCTGCAGTGTCCTGACTCCTGGTGACACAGAACATGAGTTAAGGGTGGTTTTCAATCAGCACAGCTCTCAAGTTCCTTAAGAAAGAGGCAGTGTTTGTTCCTAGAAACCTCTGGTTTCCTTGTCACTCAGCTTTTTCCAGCTTAAGTCACAGAGAGTCGCTCTATAGGGGAAGGTGTGCTCCAAGCTCAGAATTTTATTTTTTTTTAACCAGCTAGCCCCGCTGATGCTGCATGCTAATGGTCAACCTTGTTCAGGTGTGTGGGTGTGTGGGAAGCAGCAAGTAGGACCCTGGAGTCAGCACCAACGCCAAGCAGGTTTCTCAGGGCTACCCGGGTTGCAGCAGGAGCTCCAGGGGTGGCGGCTGAGGCTGACACTGAGCTCCCAGGCGCGGTAAGGAGCCCACATCCGCAGCGTCCTCCTCCCTGCTGGTCGACAGTCAGTGGGCCTCCTTGATGGTCTGAAACTTGCCTCAGAGAGGAGTCAGGAGGTGAACTTGCACCTTAGGGTGATGAGGTGCTCCCAGAGGCAGCCAACAAGAACTACTTCACTTGTCCACCCATAATCTCACCACTTTCAAAAGTGAGGGCAGGAGGATTGCCAGGATTTCCAGGCCAGACTGGGACACAGAGCGAGTTGAAGACCAGCTCATGCATCAAAGTGTAACCGTGACTCAAAAAAAAAAAAAAAAAAAAAAAAGAAAAGAAAAACTTCTTCAATTATCCTGGCCATTCACAAGACAAGAAAAGGGGATTTTGTTTCAATAAGTGGCAATAAAAATAATTGACCAGCTGCTCTACTGTTTTTAGCTCTGTGTTTGCTTTTAAACACACTGTTATTTCCCTGCTCTTTAAAAACATGAAGATATGTCTATTATAATAGAAAGCCTAAGATTCAAAGTTTTCAAAAGATATTTCAGACTGGGAGTGCTCAGTGGTAGAGCGCATGCCCCAGACTTTGGGTCCTTGGTGCATATATGTAAGTAGGCATGGCTGCTGTTGGAAGCTGTTTCAACAATATGCCAGCTTGATACTGATCAAGTACTGGTGATTTTTTTTTTTTTTTTTGAGACAGGGTCTCACTTTGTAGTTCAGGCTGGCCCTGAGCTCACTGTGGAGCCCAGGCAAGCCTCGAACTCAGCAATCCTCCTGTCTCTGCCTCCCAAGTGCTGGGATGACAGGCATGAGTCACCACGCCCAGCAAGTACTGGTGATTGTATACAGGTGAGATTTGGGGGCCATTCTTTCATTTCTTTCCTTTTGGAGGTCTGGAGTGGGGCTTGGACACACACACACACACACACACACACACACACACGGCCAGGATGTCACTGTAGGCCTGGCAGAAGGGAAAGATAAACAGGCGCTGCTGGGATGGTTAAACATGGCTTCGTGTGAGCGAAGTACTAAAGAGTACGTGTGTGACCACGGGCATTTGAAGCTGAATCCCATGTTGGAAACCCGTGAATCACTCAGGAGAGGAGAGGACCTGCCAGCAACCCCACATGCTCCATCTTAACGCTCACAAACGCAGTTTTCCTGTCAGTGGGATAGGACTTCTCTTAGGCAGGGGTGCTGGAGGCTGTTCCTGGGTAGAGATTCTGGCAGGGCCGCCAGTGCGAGGACCCCGGGGTGGCTGGCAGTGGTCAGAGCGGTGCTGCAGGTCGGCCAGGCCTCGGTGTGGGACGGGCAGGACTTCCCAGCTGCTCTGCCCCTCTGGAGTCCCCGAGAAGCCCCCTGATCATTGCTGCGCCCGAGAGTGGGCAGAGGTGACGGGGGCCCAGACAGGGGAGCAGAGGGAGCCTCCACCTGTGTCCCTTTTGGGTTTCCTCTCCCTGTCTCTCCTCAGCCCCATTTCACAGATGGTGGAGCTAAGTCACTGACGCCTGCCCCAGACCTTTGGTGTCTGGGAAAAACGGCACACCGAGGTTCCAGCTTCCCGTCTCCCTGGCCGCCCTGGGTGGCTTGGAGAGAAGTGGAGGAAGCGAACTTTATTTGGCCGGTGAAGAAGGTGTGATTTTCTCATAACAGACAGAGCTCCTTCAGCATTGGTCTAACAGCCCCCAGCAGCCTCAGCATCCTTTGACTTCCTGCCAGGGCTCTTTAAACAACCTGTCTCTCCCCTGCCTTCCAACTTTTTCTTAAATTCTGAATACTTTAACCCTTGCTTGTAGTAAGTGTATCTGTGGTCCTAAAATGTGTCCGAGTTTCCTACAGAAAGCGTCAGTGCCTAGGTGAGAATCAATGCTAAAGCACTTTATTTTAGAGTAGGGTTTACAGGTCTATTGTCGGGGAACCCAGATGTCAGCGTGACCCGAAGGCGCAGCGGAGCCGGATCCTATTGGCCGCGCCCGGGCCTGCTCACGCTCGAGCCTTAGCCTGGGAATCCCAAGGCCCAGACATGCGCACTGCCCTCCTCAGGGACCCTCTTCCTCTCCTAGTTGGGGCCGAGACTTCCAGAAGAGCAATGACTAGGTGTCCTCATTAAGCAAAGGTTCCCCCCCCCTTCCCTGCTCTCCATCATTCTTTTTCTTCTGACAGTTTTCAAGGATGTCAAAATCCTGTCTTACCTTCTAGTTTTATCTCCTTCATCTCTCTCACCCAACAAGATTAAAAAGAAAAAGAATCCCCACCGATCGCAGCGCGGGGAAATAAGGCTCTGTCACCGCCGCCCTCTCCTTCCGCCTCTGCCAGCCCCGCGGGTGCCCGTCGGGCGCAGGAGGGCCGAGCCCAGCCCACCTCCCCACGGAGCCCGGGCCGCGCGGCCCCCGCGGGCACTGGGGGCTTCGGCTCCAGCCCGGACCCCGCAGCGGCCGGCCTCGGGCTCCGTCTGGACGGGAGAGCGGCCTCTTCCCGCAGGAGGGAAACGCGGCCGCCCAGCCGAGCCCCGCGGCGCCCCCGGCTCCGGGCTGCTCGCCGCTTACCTGCAGGGCGAATGGATTTGTATTTTTCCACTAGAAACCTCCCGCTCGGCTCCCCTCCCCCTCCCCCAAACCTGAACCGGGAGAGGGCGAGACGGGTTTGCTGCTCTGATATGACACGAATAATTGTTGCATCATGTAACTTCCTACATCTTGGTTTTAATTTTCAGTGAACCAAACAAAGATATTTGCAATTTTAAAATAAGCTCTCGATTTAATAAATAGGAACATTGTGCGGGAAGGCTGCGCCCCCCCGCCGCCCCCTTCGGAAGACGTTATTAGCTCTGACAGCAGGCCGCTCGGCTTTGCCGAGAGGATTTTGTAAAGGGATGACAGACAGGAAGGCCAGCAATCATGGACTCCTTGGCTGAAGCTTTTTTTCCCCCTTTTCTTTCTTTCTTTCTTTTTTTTTTTTTTATCAGAATGTTCTGTTCGATGCCATTTATCCTTGATGATAGAAAATTGCGCTGTTGCCAGGACGCGGCCGCTGCTGAAATAGAGGGCAGGAGCCGCATTTCCATTTTCCGGCTTGAAAGCTATTCAAATGAATTTGCCGAGAGGGGGGGAAAAATCTAGCGATAAACAAATGAGAATAAATCGAGTTCTCCTTTCCATTCTTTCCTTTAAATGGGTAGCTCTTCATTTCCCGTACAAAGATTTTTGTTCACCGGTGTTTGGGAATACCTGGGAGATCGCGTAAGCCAACGCACGATTTATTTTGGTACTCTTCAAGTGACTAACCACATAAACATTTAAAAGGAGTGTGTGTCTAAACATATACAGTGTAAGAATTTTATATACGTAGATCGCATACATAGCTGACTTCACACAATTGCAAACTACAATGGAAGATAAACTCAGCGGCTTCTGAACTGAGTCTAATTTGCAAGTAATGGTAGCCTCTGATAGATAAGAGACTTCATACTAGTTGTGCATGTGTAAGTATTGCTACATGGGATACATTTTAAAGCCCTACTGGTCATGTAACGTATTTCAGGACAATGTCTTATTTAAACACTCTGTGTGTCTAATTTATACATCCTCCACATGTCTGATTTATACATCCTCTCAAAGAGAATAAAGATCACCCTGTTACATATTTGTTTGATGTTAGCTTTCCATATTTACCTTTAAAGTTTTTTGTAAGTTAGAAAATGCAAATTAAAGGAACTGATATACTGTGCCTCTAAAAGAGAGGAGACAAAGCCCGTCGCCTGAATGTCCCGGCTTTAAAATGTAGATTCTTTTCTGGCTTACAAAGATTTCATATTTACACTCCAGAAATAACCAAAGTATGGCTTTACAGACGGAAAACTTAAAAAAAATCATACAATCCACTCTCTTCTCATTACAGTACCTATCGTGTTTTCATAATTTAAAACTTTGACGGAATCCTAATGTTCTGTTCCAGTCACACAGGTGTTAGAAAATGTCCAGCAAGATAAAGGCCTTTAAACTACAGCAACTAATCATACCCGAGATTTCAGTCGATCCTTTAAAATAATAGTAAGAAAAAAAATCCAACAAAGTACATTTTAAAAACGAGTCTTGCATAGGTCTAACTGTTGTGCTTTAGTTCCACGGATGCCAGCGCCGGGCGAACCTGGGCTGTGCAGACTTGTGTAAAATCGGGAAGATGGGAAGGCAGAGGGAGATGTTCTGATATTGATGTTCAGAACTTTTTCAGTGGAATTTTCAGGTGATTCCTTCCCGGTGATTCCTAGTGACTGAGTCCCAAACCATCACTGAACTAAAATTTTCCCTGTTAAAACAACGGTCAGGTCAAGACAAACCCGGGAAGGAAAGGGGCCCAGAGACGTTCAGTTCGCTGGTGGTGTGGTTAACACGGCCGAGGAGAGCTTACAGTGGTCAGGCATTGAGATTCCTACTTTTTATTCTTGGCCCTGGCTGTTGTGTTTTGGACAAAAAGCTTTGATTAGCAGGCTGCTTTCTCAGTTCCAACCACCGGAAGGTTCTTCGCGAGTTTCCCCTGCAGGTGGGGGGGGGGGGGCGGCAGCGGGAGTCCGGCGCCGCCGGGACGCAGAGGCGAGGCGTGGGCGCTCGGGCGGGGCTGCCCGGCGCCGGCACCTGCGGCCCCTCTGACTCCTGCCTGGCTCGCCTGGAATAATCCAGCACGAGGCTGCGCCCCGGTTGGTTGCCCCCGCTGAGGATGGCGTCAGGCAAAAGGAGGTGCAGAATCCTGGGGTGCCGAGGCGAGGTGCGCGCTGGAAGAACCTCCCTTCGGTAGTCAGACGGCTTGGAGACCTCTCTTTCTGGTCCTTCCTCTCTGTCCTTGGGTTTGGCCACGAAATGTGGACTGTCTCGGAATGTGGCCTCCAGCCAGGGGCGGGAGGAAAGGAGATGGCTTTACTTGCTTAACCTAAAGGAGCTTGGAAGGGCCAGCTGGATGGCCTTTTGCTCCTGTGGAAAAGCGAGGCTCGGCTGGTTGAGTGGGCTGTAGGTGGTGGGACTTCTGTTGTGTGGGTGTCTTTGCGGGGACACAGAGTTAAAGAAAAGTTAACTTTCCGTGGAACTGTGTGAGGCGAGAGCGTGGACAGTGGGCTCACAGCGCAGGCAGAGAGGACCTCCACCCTGAGACCCGTCCCCCACCCCGTTCTGAGTTCACTGAAAAACAAACAGCAACAACAACAAAACCCCAACTGTACTCTGAGTTACGTGCACTGTGGCGCGCCCTCTTCCAGGTAATACAGCTAAAATCACAGCTCAGTTTAGAGGAGGGAAGCGCCCCTCCCCCCACCCCCTGCGCGCCCGAGCCTCAAGGGGTGTGTGCACGAAGTATTACAAATGAAAGCGATTTTTCTACCCTTCTGAGATCCCAGGAGTATGGACTTGCCTTTTTCCTCAACAAAAGAACAAGCGCTTCCAAAAGGCTGCGGAAACCCTCACGCTTTGGGGGTTCCTGTGTCCTGGAGTGTCACATGTGCAGGAAACACAAAAGCTCAACATTCTGATATTTTAAAAGACTTTCTCTTCCTTTCAGTCCTTCTTGTAAGTGCCTGGTTGTAACAACGTGAAGGTGCTTCCGTGTGAAAACATCCAGCAGGGTTCCCTTCCTTTTCCTTGTGCGTGTTTGCCCCGTGGAACATTCCAGATGAGCCAGAAGGTCACTGTGGAGACTGCTAATAGGATGACCCGGCTGGCCTCGTCAGCCAGCCAAAAGCCTTGCTCCGGAACATTAGAAAAGAGGAGGCCACTCTGCTCACACGCTCTGCGTTGCCTCCCAAGTCCCAAATAACTTGTCCTAGTTAGCTAGTCCTTTTGATACGAACCCACCGCACCAGGGATCCCTTTCTGCTGTCCTCCAACGCTGCATTTGTGCTTATTTCTTAAGCCTTTGGAGCTTTGAGATATACAATGCAAACAGTAAAGAGTCACATTAATCCTGCTTTGATCTCGGATGACTGAGGATAGGAGAAATCAGATCAGCGCACAGATAGGTGCTGCTGTGAAAATGAGCCCCATGTTTTGTCCTTTCTGTCCCCCCACCCCCCTTGCAATGTCTCACTTGGCTTCAGGACAGACACACCCAGTTGACGAACTAGCAAGGGTCGACATGGACTATGAACAACTTGTGATTTAAAAGTAGGATAGTTAAGCTTCTTAGGCGGAACCTATTTCGTTTTACAGATCTAGAGACTAGAGTTAATATACTCACCATGTCTACCTGTTTATTTACATAAATACCTTGGGCCAGGTTCCAAATACATGCCCCAAACACAATCTCCACGGGAACTTAATTGCCTGAAAATAAAGATTTGTATTTCCTCTGCATTTTTTTACTCCAGTCCTTTAAGCATAGGATAATGGCACTTAATCTCCTTAGATAATTTAAGACTTAAAGATTAGAAGGCCTATATTGACAATTTCAAAATTCAAGTCTGAGTGCTTTTGCTAAGCAAAGCTTAGGAGATGACAGATGTGATAAAAGAACTGCCAAAAAACTAGACTTTATTAAAACTAAAAAGTGGGATGTTTCTGTAGCTTTGAAAGAAATGATTTGTTACAAATCTCATTCAATCCAAACATGTCCCTAAACAAACAACTATAGGGGTATTTTATTTTATACTACCTGATATTTATATGCACAATACAGTATTTCATTCTGCTTGCATATACACATACAGATAAATTTTATAGTGCTTTTCAACCTATCTTCCATATGTGTGAGTATGTGTGCGTATATATACTTATACGTATAAGGCATACAGAGCATGTATAAATTAGACACATAGAGTGTTTAAATAAGACATTATCCTGAAATACATTACATGGCCAAGAGGGCTTTAAAATCTATCCTATGTAGCAATACTTACACATGCACAACTAGTATGAAATCTCTTATCTATCAACAGCTATAATACCTGCAATTATATACATATATATTTATATGTATATAAATCTAGATACAGTTAATCAGTAGGGACAGTTAATGCAGCCGAGCTACACATTCAAGAGATGTGTTCATAACAATAACCAGTCATACCATATACTCCCTTTTCCCTTATTTCCCAATTTTCTGTCATAACTTCAACAGTGTCCTACAAGAAGCTGTTTAGGGAACTGTAGCTGCCACACAGCTTTGTTCCGAATTTTTAGAATGAGAGGAACATGTACTGAATTTACTTAAAATGCTATTTTGCTTTAAATCTTCCCTAATAGAGTTGGTTTTCATTTAACCTCAGTGGGCCAGTCTTGGTGACAGCCCAAATCACACTGACACCAGTGTCACCCAGATGCTTTTATAAGTCAGACAAACTACATTAAACTGCTTTGCATATCAGATACACCCTTTCACAGTGATTTTGGATCACTTGTTTGAAAGAACAGTCTGGGACTAACATGGAAAGAAGGAGCTTAGGACAAAGAGAGAAAGAGGGGAAATAAAAGAGTCGCCCATGAATGATTGTGTAGACAGAGAAATCTTTTGTAGGGGTTGACTGCGTCCTCTGAATTGCAGAGGATTCTGTCAGATTTGGTGTTTATGCTCACGTCAGTGCTGTGTCTTTTCCTGGATCCATTCCTCTAAATATGAATCTAGAGAGCTTATAGTGGGAGGTACCAAAATATTCTTTTATAGGGTGTTGGGGACATCTTTTTGGATGTAGATACATTACCTAGTGCAGTAAATATTGCAGGAATGCTCATGTGGGTTGATATGTTGCTGAAAACTATAGTATTTGCAGGACCTGTTTCTGCATTGCTTTACTTATGATAACTTGGAGCTAAAGTTCATTTAATTGTTTTACAGTTCATTTTAATAAGCTGCCTTTATACACGTTGTGAAGTAAATACTTTCTCTGGAAAGTAACAAATATTGGGTATTTGTTTTTCCTTAAAGATGGCAAAACACATTCCATCTTAATTATATTTAGAGTTTTGCTAAAAATTATAATCTTTTCAGTCTGCTGTCTTGAAAAAAAAAAACAGTATCCCAAGACCCTAACATGTTGCATGCATGTAAGGAAAGACAATAGACCTCCTTGTCTGTTTAATTAAAGTTTATACAGCTTGTAGAAAGTAGTAATTTTCTAGAAAATTAAATCATTTTAGATCACTCTAGTTCCACTCGTTTGCCTTTAACATGGTTCTCAGCAAATCTTGCCCTTTGAAAAACCATCCATTATAAACCAGCTTGCTGGAGAGGTATTCTGAATTTAAAGTGTTGGGGTTGAGAAGGCTGATTCTGCTTCCATAAGAAGAGGAATAAACAAGGGATTCCTGTATGTGTGTGTGTGTGTGTGTGTGTGTGCGCGCGTGCGCACGTGTGACGTGACAGACCACCTTGGTGCTGCAGAGCATCTCAGAGCAGTGCACCGCCTAGGCCCGGTGTCCCTGCCACCTCTCTCCTCGCTTGGTTGTGATTCCCAGGCACAAAGGAGCTTTCGTCAGTTCAACTTCCCTTTCTAAACAAGGGGCAAATCAAATTTAACCAGGAAAAGATGAAGGTATTGAGTCAAGGGAGTGAAAAAAAAAAATCTAAGAATTGAAACCTTTCACATAAAAAAATTGTTCTGCTTACCCTTAGGAGATTTGTCTCAATTTCTTAGTGGCTGCCAGTGCCCATAGAAGGATGGCAGGAGGCCTTCAGGACAGCATGCTTGGGAGGCCAGAGCCCAAAACAGTGAGCAAAGGCTCTGGAGTCGGACTGCTGTGTCATCTTACAAACGTTATTGTACCTTGCTCAGGCACAGTTCCTTTTTGGTGCAACTGGAATAACAGAACCAACCTCTGTAGTAATAGTACAATTAAATGAGAGAAATGCTGGTGAGATACTTAGCAAGGTGCTTTGTGAAAATTAATATTCAAATAGCAGTTAGTGCATAGCACTGGTATGTATTTAATATTTTAAGGAGACTTTGTAGTGTCTGCTTCGGTGTCTGCCAGGGCCTCCGAGGAAGCCCCTCCTGTCCCTCCTGTCTCCCTTCTCACCCCGCAGCGGAGCTCGGGTAACACCAACCCTGGGAACCTCTGGTTCTTAACATTGGGTGCCTGTCTCCAGGCCTTCATACAATCCACTGCTTGTTTCTTTTAAAGTATTTTTTAAGTTTTATTATAATTATCGCTTTCCTTATTTGTCTTCTTATTTGGATTGTAAGTTTTGGCTGCACAATATAATATTTATCTTTTTTAGAACTCACAACCAAGCCTGGGGAGTGGTAAATATGTATATTGAATGAATCAATCCTCAACCTTTCCTTTCTGTTTTGCTTGCATTAACAGTAAGTTGTAACAGGGTAGATTCTTCTATATTTAGGTTTTCTTTCTTATTATTCCTTAAGGAGAGTGCTGAGAGGAATCTGAATATTATTCCCACAAGTAATTATATGAAGTATTTTGATTGTGATTCTAGCAAATTGTTGGCATTTTCAGAACAAACTTTCTTTAGTGAATTTTCTGTTTTAATTGAAGAACTCATAGACAACTTGGATTAATTATTTGCCCAGTCCTCAGACATTTGACATCATTAGTACCTTATATGGATTATTCATTAGGTGGTAGTTTGAATCATCATTGGAACTCTACACTGTCCTGCCTGAGTAGTCTACCAATGAGCCCAATTATGTTATTGGTTCAAAGGTCACATTAATATGTAAAAGAGGTGAAGAAGGATTAGAAGGATCATAAACATTTCAAAAGACCATTTAAGTTAACTTCAGTGGCATCTTGGGTTCGTACAACTAATGAACAGATGAACAAGGAAACTTTCACTGCGGTAGGCTGATTTGAGATAAGACCAGTGTTAACTATGATCTGAGAGAATTATTAGAATATTATAATCTACTGTATAGAAAATATTTACACAAGCCAGAGACCAATACTCTGTGGTTGAGATTCATAACTGGGTCTACTTAATAAGCAGGCCAGAATTCTTTGTAATTATTTCATTAATCATCAGAAACAGTTGTTACTGGAGTGTTTGAAAGCAGTTTGTTTTCGTAAGAAGATTAATCACCCCCTGCAAAGCTAATTTAATTAGATTGTAAACTCTCTTTCTTCCACAAAAGGAAAAGTTCAGCCATTTCCCCATCTTGGAATTATCAAAGGGTTCTAAGGCACAAGGTCCAGATTAAATTTTCCTTGAATAACTTAATAAATATACAAGCTAAGTGATAATAATGATGATTCTTGTTCTGCTCATGGCAATTATACTTAGTATTTATAATCTAGTCTAAAAGAAATCCTAAGTCTTTCAAAAATAAAATAAAATGATACAAAATTTTTAAAAAATCCTCTTCATTGTGAGAACAATAGAATTTCGGTTGGTGAAAGAGAGATATTAGGCTTTCAAACTAAAGAATGAAGATTTGATGGCAGGTCCAGAGAATGGTGCTCACAAAAGCTGAAAGGAGTGACTCAGTTTAGATGTGCCTAAACCATCATAGAGATATGCTACTTGGTACTCCAACAAGGTGAGCCCCACATGCACATCTTCCCATGAACATTTCAGTTACTTTCTCAGATGAGATCAAAGAAAGGGATGGACAGAGGAAAAGGAATTGTATTTTGCATAGAACGAAAAACAATATGGGCTATTATGAGCTCCTAAAATTAGGAAAGAACTAAATGGGAGTGGTGGCTCACACCTATAATCTCAGCACTTGAGAGGGTGAGGCAGGAGGATTGCTGTGAGTTCAAGAGACTGGCTATATAATGAGTTTGAGACCAGCCTGAGCTACATAGCAAGATCCTGTCTCAAAACAAACAAACAAACACACCCCCCCCATTAAAAAAAAAAAAACCTAGTGAGAAAAATGGTAAGGGTTGCCATACTAATGGATCTTTATATTTCTGCATCTTCCTATCTATTTATGCCCCACCTCTTTCCAAGAAGGGTTTGAAGTAGCTTTTATAACTGAAACATAAGGCAAAACAAATACTTTTCTCTGCCTACTTTCACTTCATATTCAAGCTACCAAGTTTTTCACAACAGGCTGGTCAAGAAATTTCTGCAACAGAAGTGTTCATTAGCTAGTTTTATTATTAACACAACAGGTATAAAAAATCCCTATCTTAGTTCTATATAGATGATATTAGCTCAGAAAAAGACAACCCCTTTCCTGTCTGTAAATAATGAAATAATTTTTTGTCACATAAATGTGCCCTGCCACACATTTCACTGAAAAGATTTCAAACAAGTGTTTCTGTCTTCTCTTGCCACCCTATTGTATGTGGCTGATGAAAGTAGAGTGTGAACATTTTTTGTTGTTTCAAAGTGGGGCCTCCCAAACCTGACTGTGAATTTCAGTGGCTGAGTATAAATTTAAAAAAACACAAACAAAAACAAACTCAAATCACCATCTTTTAGTTCAGACCCTATAAAACGATCTCATTTTGTATGGTTTTTACCCCAAAGCATAGGATCTCACTCGATGCTGCACTCTGATCTAATTGAGGGGTGTGCCAACCTGAACAACATTTTTGGTGTGCTCATCACTGGCCTGCTATATAGAGGACTCAGGCTGAGTATCCACCTATAGCTCCTTCTTTCTGATCACGTTAGCCCAGTCCCAGCACCCAATCCGGGACGTAGAGCTGTCTTAGTGGCCTTGGTAAATCACCATCACAACCCGTAATATCACTGATGCTGGAATCTTTGCCTTGCAATGTTTCTTTCTCTAAAAACTTACCTCTTATGTTTATCATTCCTTCAGGGTCAACATGCGGAGGACAGTCAAGGAGATAAGTTTTTACTAAGTTGATAATGGGTTAAAAATTCTTATCAATGCCTACAGGACATTAGATTGTAAATTCTTTGTGGCAGGCATGTTCAGTTAGTAACAATTTAGAGTTTCCTAAAGTACAGGAGTTTTATTTGCTAAATATGGAAGCTCTGTGACCACTGTTTCTTTATCTCCTACTAACCTCCACAGAGAAAGTGTTCAGTAAATAATGCCTGAAAGTAAGTACTTGAAAGTAAGAGAGAATTATCTATATAATTTTTTGTGGTGCTGGGAATGGAATCTAGGGCCTTATAAGTGCTGGATAAGCACTTTACCACTGAGCTATACCTCCAGCCCTCCTTTGAATTTTTTGATCTCTTTAAATTATATCATATGGGGTGCTGACTCACTTTGTAGGTCTGGAACTATTTCATAAGATTTCAGGCCTCTGAGTCTTGTTTTTGATGGAGATTGGGATAGTTACAGTCTCTGAGTTCTTCATCCTTTTTGTTCATATAGCTGTTGTTCTAGGAGAGCATCTTTCTCCCTTAGACAAGCCTGTAGGATAGAAGGTAATGAAGGACAGATCTCTGCTGTCATCTCACGGTTCACGAAGGGAAGCGCGATCCCACAGTTGGGTTGGACGAGGCTCCGAGACAATAAAGACACTAACAGGTCACATCCTGTTATCATCTTTTACCCAACAAAAGTGGGAGCTCCCTTGATAACTACAAATAGGAAGCTTCTGGGAGTCCACTGATGCTGGGAGCAAGTATAATAATAGCAATTTGGGCCAACCACAGTCTTTTCTAAATAGTCCTAGTGCCCCCAAAGTCATCGCCATGAGAATTCTTAAGGCCTCTGTGGCAGGGGAAAACTGTCTTAACATTTTATTTTGTAATTATGTTGAATTATCAATTATTACTGTATCTGCCATATAATTGTAAGAATGTTCTTTTCTAAGTGCTAGGAGCCATTAGACATTGAGGCAATTTTGACTTTGTCTTCCCAGATTGCATCTTTTGTTTTCTTCAGGAAGTTCTCCATATTTTATGTTTCTTGTTGGCATGATGTAGACAGTATGTCTTAGAAAAATGAGACTCAGGAACTTAGAAACTTGGTGGGTGAAGTTAATGCATCATGCATTCGTGTGCCGTCTCCTTAGAGCTGTGACTGAAGTCATAGGAGATATATTTTCAGGACATTTTATCCTTTGGCTGCTCCTAAAAGACAAGGGAAATGCTTCAAATGAGACACATTTGCTCTGAGCCAAACAGAACCAACAGTGTACACTCCCTTACCCACTCACTCCTTCACCCACTCCCACACACTCTGTTTTTCTAGTGTGTTCTCTCTGCCTTAGCTGATTTTTTGGGGTGGTGATGCTGCAGATCCAAGCCAGGGCCTCAAGCCAAATATGGGTTTGGAGTCAGCTTTACCTGAAACAGAATTCCAGGTCTATCTCTCCAGTGACTTGGTCCAAGTTATTGTACTTTTCCAAGTTTGTTTTCAAGTAAGCATGAGAGAGAGCGCTTAGAGTATCTACTTCTTAAGATTGTTATTAGGATTAAATGGTTTATTATACTGAAAACATAGCTTATATGTGGTAAATGCTTAACAAATGACAGTCATTCTTGACCATATATATCAAAGTGCACAACAGAGGATTTGGTTTTAAACACCATCTCAGAATGTTTTCCAACAAACACAACTAGGTGGTAGGTGGTTTAGCTAGTGCTTGTGGGTCATGGATAGGAATTGTACCAGTAAATCCCTGTACCTGGCTGGTCACATTCCTGGCCCCTCCCGAGTGCCTAACTTCTTGTTTCACTGGAAGTGAGAATTAGGTAGGACACTAACACCCTCTAACATGACCAGGATTGGAATCTGGTAGAAAGAAAATGGAGACCTTCCTAGTGTCAACCAAAATACTCCGATCTGCCCAGGAGCTCCTTCTACCCAATTGTCCAAGGGTTATTTTGGGGACCGTGTATCCCAGCAGTGCAGAGGTAGTGTTTTGGCTCAGTGCCTGACGTTCTTCTGACTCCTGGCTCCGCCTCTAAGCTTCTACTTCTGACTCAACCAGAAGTTCAGGTGTGAAGTGACCTGGTAGTATGTGTTGGCCAGGGAGAGTGGGTGGGGTGCAGTGAAAAACACTTGGGCAGTGTGTGCAGAAGAGGCCCTGGGGATGTGTGTGTGTGTGTGTGTGTGCATGTGTGTGTGTGTGTGGGGGGTAATTATACTTCACACTAGAAACTTGGTGGGTGAAGTTTGTCTTTTCTACCTAGTCTGAGCTTTCAATGAGTTTAATTCCTTTAAGAGGGTAAAGGTCACTGCAGATAAATTATAGAAAGAAGAGATTGTGAGAAGAGAAAGAACTGGAGATGGGGCCCTCCTTCCACACCCTTTCTCGCCCTAGTATCTTTTCCCTTTTACCTCTCTAGAACATGATTCATTTTTTAGCTGTTACAGGAAGAAAAGTTTGGATTAGTAGACTTAGGAGCATTAAAATTTTGTCATCTTTATTCATCTTTCCTACTTTCTCTTCTTCCTTTCCCTCTTCTTCTTATTTTCCATTTTCCCCTTTCTTTCTAGAGCATAGAAAATGTGAGCTGTTAAATTATTGCTCCAAGCAGAAGAAAGAACTTGTGAAGGAAATAAAGCAGGAATATATGGCTGGTAAATAAGGAGCACAGAGAAGAGGAGAATGAGGAAAAGTTGGCCCCTAAATTCCAAGTGAACAGGGAAATTGTCGCAAGTTCACACAGAATAGGCAAAACCTCTTCTCTTAAACTTCAGAGAAGAATTTGCTGAAGTTGAATGAAAATGGGGAAGAAAATATTAGGGATGGAAAACCTAAAAAGGTCAGTGACAGTACTAAAAATCTCAAAGTACTGAGAGAAAATCCAGCTATATGTCTACAGATGACTCATCCAGATAGAACAAAAGGGTTAAAATTATCTCTGGATGTTGATAATAATTACTCATACTCTGAAGGTATTGATTATTTTAAATTTGAGGTCTTTGTCATTCTGTGAGGTATAATATATAAAGAATTACATTTATAGATTTGGTATACAGACCTTATTTCTATTTAGCATTAATTTAGTTCACATTTGATTATTTAACTTTTAGTATATTTGAAACATCCACTAATTCTAGGCAAGTTATAACAAAATAAATAAACTATTATTAGCAGAATGTGATGGTACAGACCTGTAATCCCAGCACCCTGTGAGGCTGAGCAGGAAGATCACAAGTTTGAGTCCAACCTGGGCAAGTTAATGAGACCCTGTCTCACAATAAAGAGTTAAAAAATGGCTGGGGATGTAGTTCAGTGAGAAAGCTCTAGGTTCTGTTCCTAGTAGCGAAAAAGAAAAAAGATACTGTGTGTATGGAAGCTGTAAATTAAGAAGTCTCCAGAAATGTGAAAAAACAACTAACTGAAATACATAGTTGTTAAGAAAAGCATGTTTTCCTTTTATAGAATGGTACTGTTCATATGATTTCTGCACACTAAAATTTCTGCACAATACTGAAGTGGTGGAAAAGTGCTTTGGAAAGACTTTTAGGCATTTATATCTCCAGCGGAGGGTCAGGGCCTTATGGCCAGGGAGTGTCTAGTCTTCTGGGTGACGCCAGTATTAGCACAGTGCCATGCACGTAGATGTGCCAATGTTTCCATGCTAGGGTGGGCAACAGTGAAAGGGACATTCATTCTTTTCTGTTTTGGCATCTTTATTGCCTTGGTGGTAGCCTACTTAAGAACCTCTTCAGATTTTTCTCCTGAGACTAAGTACCTAGAACACTGTAATTACTAAAGATTTGTTGTCCTCATTGGTTGAATGATTCTTATGTATTGGGCTCTTACATTTCCTGGATGCTTAGGCTTCTCACATGTGATATTACTTCAGCTGTCAGAGCAGTGCTGAGGAGCCTGACTCTTCTGCACAGTGTGTCTAACACATTGCCAGGGTTCAACACATTGTAAATAATAGCCACAAGAGCTACAAGAGGAATCCAAGGATCAGTTTGTTGGAATAAAGCAAAACAGGCTTTACCATATGGGAGATCCTATTTAAGATGAATTGATTCGATGTAGGACTCTTTTGCTGTAGCCTATGTGCTTTCTGGTAGGAATCTAAAATCTCTCCACAGCACTGCCATATTGCCAGATATGGAAGCAGTGAGATAAACCTTGTCTTCTGTGTATATCCATGTGACTGTGTGTGCACATGTTTGTGCACGCATATATGTGTGTGTGTAGAAGTGGTATATCCTGGCACATGCACTGAAATTCAGCGTATCTCACACTCATTTTCTTGTGTAGGAATTTTTTCATGTACTTCTATGCAGTGAGACCATTATCTCCTCCCTTAGGCGAATACATTCATGTTC
Organism: Thryonomys swinderianus; assembly: GCA_004025085.1. NCBI lineage: Eukaryota > Metazoa > Chordata > Mammalia > Rodentia > Thryonomyidae > Thryonomys > Thryonomys swinderianus. The sequence continues at coordinate 6,227 of PVIC010000579.1, read as the reverse complement.
ATCAATATATAAAAACAGTGATAGCAAAACAATGATAAAACATGGCTATTTAATGAAGAACCTTGTCAGTTTTACACTCTGGTTGCAGGATGCAATGCACTGCTCCATGGGTACTTAAAAATTCGTAATGATTATTGACACCATTAATCAGGATTTGCCTTGTGAACAGCTCAGGGATCTGTTGTATTAAGCTGTCATGTGGTTGCAATCATACCTTTTTACTGCCATCAGAGGTAACTGTCAGCCACACCACATCTTCTCTCCAGTCTATTACGGCGTCAGTTCCCCAGGGTTCCATCCTGAGTCCAGGGCGATTTGTATGGTACACTAATGACCTGCTGATTGTCTGCACAAAAGCAAAATCATACGCTGTTCAGGCAACACAGTGATTCCACACAAAAGCAAAGGACTGTCTGGTGTCAAAATAATGCCATACTCTAACTTTGATAAAGGTTTTTTAACTGACTACAAGGTGCTGTTTGGTGCTAAAGTGTGTGGCAGAAATAATGTTTATTTAAATACATAGTAAGTTGGCAGCAGGTAAATTTCAAAAGTGCATGTCTGTGTGTGGGTGTGGTGTGAAAAGATACTGTTTAGATAGCTATTTCTACTCAGATTTTTGTTCTAATTTTGGAAGGTGTAAGAATTCACCAAATATTTTTCTTTCAGTTGGATATGGATTGATGTTGGTAATTATTAATATACATTTAAAATAATGTCACTAAAGATTTTTCCTAATGGGTGGAAAATGTGTGTCGGGTACCACACTGGTCTATGTACCTGGTCATCTACTGATACTTGGCTACAGTCTTCCCCTGTGACCAGGTGTGGGGCTGTAGGTATTACATGAAGCTGCTGTAGTCTCTATGTGTCTGCACCTGCCTTGCAGTGTCTTTGTTTATTTGTTTAATTTCTTCATTCATTCATTTAATTCAAGCCGTTAGTTACATAGGCACTAGCATAATGATGAACTCTTAAATTTTTTTTTAATTGAATTCTTTATTGGTACAATTTATATACATCTCAAAATCACATATAACATTGGGAAATTTGTACCAGTATATGCCACAAGTTAATTCTCATTTTTACCCAGATCCCTACCCACTCCCCCCTCCTCCCCCCTTATACATGCTCTTTTATTTTCCTTCTGTATCATATTTATTCCTTCCCCTCATCACATTTCCATACCAAGTTTCCTATAGAAATATTCCACTCTATAAAAGCTGTCCTACTTTCTAGAACTCATTTGCATCTACAGGTGTTCGATGAACTCTTAAATTTTAAGCCTCTCATAGTGCTATAGGAGCTAGTGACCAGGCCAGTGCTCAACAGATCATCAAGGATTCCTTATCACTAAATCATGAAAAATAGAAAGGATATTATATCATGTTGGCACAGTGAAGGCTCCTCCAATAGACTGTGGGCTTGTTTAGGACAAGAAGCAAGTCTTATCCACAGAATTACCCATACTCCGAATTACTTAGAATATATTTTCTATACAATGTTGGAGAGTTTTTGAACTACCTACGAAAATCATCTTTTTTAATGTGCAATAAATTACAGAGTTAAGAGAAAGGGCTTTGGTGTCAGTTATGGCTCTGGTCTACAGTGATAGTTTGATTACAGGTCCAGTGATAGTTCTGCTTCATCGAATTTATCCATATATTTCCAAATCAAGTGTTTAATACCTACGATATGTTAAGGCATGTGTTAGGTGGAGTGTATCCAAAGGTGAATGGATGACTCAGACAGGATCTTTCCTCAAGTAACTCACAGCAGAAGATCTCAGGAGGCCACAGAACTGACCGAGAGAATTCCAGTAAGGTGTGTTCAGTTTTGTAACAGAGGAGAACTACTGTTAAGTAGACTGCCTCAGGGGAGGCCAGGGCAGAGAGCTGCAGGCAGAAGGGGCTCCACTTCAGAGGGCTGGAGTGAGAAAAGCATGGTGCATTCCAGGGACTTAAATATATTCAGAGCCACTGAGTTGTCACCTGCAATGAGAAGAGCTTAGGGTGAGGCCGGGAGAAGAGCAGCAGGGTCAGATCCTGAGATCTGTGAGAATCTGTGAGGCTTGTGAGAACGCTAAGGAGTTTAGATTCCACCTGAGACGAGAGGAATTCATGGAGGGGGTTTGAGCAGGTTAGCGTGGGAAGAAGTTCGCATTTCTGAAAGATTGCTTGGGCCACACATTGGACAAAGGACTGATTGATTAGAGGGGAGCTGTTAAGAAGACTTTTGCAGAAATCCAGGTGGAAGATGGCTCGTAGTTGCACTGTGGTGTAATGGAAACTGTGTAAGCTCGAAGCCGTCCATGGCGCTGTGCAACTGTAGGCCTCGGCACTCTGAAGACTGAGGTGGGGAGAACATTTGAGCCCAGAAGGACCAGCCTGGGCAATATAGTTAGCCCAGAAAAAAAAAAAAAAGAGAAATATGAGGGTTTTTTTTAACGCATGACTAAGTGTTTAATATGATTTGGGTCTGTATCTCGAGATGTGTGTGCTGCCAGCAAATAACCTGTTGTAGACAGCTTTATACAGTTTTTGTATGAGAAAAATGAAATAACTTTGTACAGGTGATGTGGAGCTTAAATGGAATACAGTTCATAAAATGTGGGGTTTCCCATAGCTCCCTTGCAAGTGACAGGCCCTTCCTATTGCTGTTAGTGCTGATAGCACTTCTCTATCCACTTCTTGTATATTTTTATCCTTAAGATATACCTTTATTCTTTTAAATAAAATGTTTTGGTGCTGGTGGTCCTTTTCATGCCTGGCCACACGGATGGGGACAGCTCCTGTTCTCTCTCTTCCTGCCTCCTGCAGTTGTCCCAGAATCCTCTGGGCCATCACACAGTGACCTCTGCAAAAGCCAGTTCTGTCGAACGCTTTAATCTGGTTTGGGTGATGTATAACCAATGAAAACCGAGCTTGGTGAAAAGTCTTTGCTTCCTTCCCTTTTGGGGCTTTCTGGTAACTGCATTCTCTTCCTCATGCCCTCGGAATGCAGCTCTGGTGTTATGTTTGGCTTTCCTCGGGGCTGCTTCTTGAGCACTGTGTAGAAAGAACTTTGTATTTTTTGTATAAAATAGGCCTTATTTTTACTTTGAGAATATTCCAAAATCCTGTCATATTTTCCTTTCTGACATCTCTAAGACTCATCTTTTCCCATTGGTCCCTACTACCTATAATCCTTTCCCATATTCTGGCCCACTTTTTCTCCTATTTTTTGTAAATACCTCCACTGTGGTCTCTGTTCTTGAGTTCTGTCTCTGTTAAAGCAATCTCCTTTTGCCTTCATTATAACGTTTTTTTAAAAAAATGCCTTCCCTGTGTTCTCTGTGCGCTAAATCTGGACTGTAGGGGCCTTCACTGCTCAGTGCCTGATTATTTTTTTCCCTATGGGTTTCCCATATTTCTTATTAATTTCTTAATACCTGATCTCCTTCTTTTTATTTCCTTCATTCACTTTTGTTTTTTCTAACCCATTTTAAAACTTTCTCCTCCTTAGCCAAGAACATTTTCTTTCCTTTGTATATGCCAAACCAGCCTTGAACAAGCTGTCTCCTTCTCTCCCGTCTTCCTCACGTTTGCTAACATCTCTCTCTCCATGACGGTAGTCTTTTTTTTAATCAACTGGCACTCTACGATATGTGTAACTGCTCTGATCCAAACTGACCTATTATTTATTGGGGAAGATCTCCGTCACTGGTGGACTTCAGTTCACCCTCTGACCTCTGTCATGACGGCCTCAGTTTGGGGCTCACAAGGGCACCTGTCTCCCTTCTGGCCTCACTACCTCAGCCCTCTTTCCTGCCTGTTTTCCCTTCACACCATCCTCAGCAATCTCTCTCTGATCTGGCCCCTTTTCCTTCTTCAAGAAAGTGAAGCCACAAAGCTTGTAGTGTTTCACTGCCTGTGAAGGAAGTTTGCCATCCTGGGGTGGCTTCAGGGCTCCTCAGACCCTCACCGCTTCATGGTTCAGACTTTTCTTTCACTCTTCTCTCTAAACCCCAAGTCTTAGTCGTGCAGAACTGACTGACAAGGCATGTGCTTGTGTAGGAGGTCAAGAGTGGACAGCTTCAAGCCAAATCTAGTCTGCAGAATTCTTTGTCGCCTTTTAAAAACCAGAAAATTTCATGGCAAAGTCTGTTTTGTTTGCTTCATTTCAAGTCAGCAAATATGGTGAGTCTGCACCGCTTTCTATGCTACAGAAGAAACACGGTGCTGTGCAGCAGCGGCCCCCTCTGGAGAAGTGGGCTTTCTCTTCCCTCTGCCATTTTTTCTGCCACATCCTCTTCTGGCCCCAACACTGAGGGAAAATTTCATTTATCTGTCATCCCTGCTCTTGTGTTTTGCTTTATTACATTAAGAGAAATTGCCCCATGTCTCTATGGGCAAATAAAAGATGGGAAGATATGTTTTTATATTTCAAAATAGAAGCGAGAGCCACTTTACACTTTCACTGTCCTGTGTCCTTAGCACCTGAGTGGGGGTCTCTGCTCGGCTGGTCGCTGAGCGTCTGTGGGCACGGTGGCTTCATCGCCTACTGTCTGCTGGGTGAGTTATACATTAGTCGGTTAGGAATGACAGCAGCCTCTATCTCTGTTTGTGTGAAGATTAAATGAGAGAAAGTACTGGACCATAACATGGGAGGTATTTAATAAATCTGAAGCTTTACAGTTGTCACTATTATTATTATTTTATTTCTCCAAATCTAATAGTCAAAATGTCAGATTCATAAGAAAGATGGCTTAGGGCAGAGGATCTTTTGGCCCTTCTTAAATAGATCCCTCTAGCTACCAGTCTGGTCAACTTATTTAAGCTCTTGTGTCTTCCCTTTATCATCTTTCAGACGATAGTAATAGCAGTAGAGTAAATATGTTATCCAGGTCCTTGATTTTAACATATCTTCTGAGGTAGTTGTGTACTGAGACAAATATGTATTGTGTGCAATGCTGTCTACCACACAATACTATCCAATAAATGGTAGTTATTCCCATCAGCCGCCTCCCTCTTGCCCAGTGTATGGCACGTGATAGTTGTGAGGCCCTTAGGAACCAGGCGGTGAGCGTAGTATGTGGGGCCCACACTTCTCCATAGGCCTTGCAAGAGTGAGATATAATTAACAAACTTTAAAATCTACCTTCTGAATGAGTACGGTCCAGTGGCTTTTAATAAAATCGCGAAGTCGTGTAATCATCACCACAGTCAAACTGTAGAATGTCTATCATCTCCTAAAGGAACCTCTATCCCCCAGCAGTCCTCCCCATCCACCTTCTTTCTGGCCTTTGGCAACCACCAATCTATTTTCTATCTCTACGGATTTGCTTATTTCAGACATTTTGGAGAAATGGATTCACATGATAGGCGCTGGACATGAGCTTTTGCCTGTGTGTTATCTTAAAGATAAAACTGTGTCTTAGTTACTCTTCTCTTGATACAGAGACAAAAAACTCAACACACAGGGCTGATAGAGGGAAGGATTTTTGACTCACACATTTGTAGAGGTTTTAGTCCATACTCAGTTGGCTCCACGGTGGGGGAGCAGAGGGAAACAGTTCATGGTGGTGGAAGACAGCATGAGCAGCAAGAGAAGGGAGAGAGGCCTGCAAGAGTATCTTTCTGCCCCTTTTAACTTAGACTATGTTGGGCCGGCAGCACTCACATCCTCAATCCTAGTGACCTTGGGCTAGCGTGGATCAATTCCTGAAAAACCTCCAGCTGTGACTGCATTAGGCTTTGGTGGACATCAAGAGACAGCCATAGCAAACTGCATCTTTTCTTAGAAAACATATGAAAATATTAAGTAGGAAGTTAGTGTATGTGAAGACTGTTGATAGGACTAACACCAAGCATGAGTTCAAGGGACCAATTTAAGTAGGTTAAGAACAGAGAGGAGGCAGAAGGACTCAAGTATATCTCAGTGGTGCGGCATTTGCTTAGCATCTTTAAGGTTCTGGGTTCAGCCCTCAGTGATCCAAATTGGTTCCTTTCAGTTCACCTGGAACCTAGTGAAAACTACAGATTTTGGATTTATTGTCAGGCTCAGCTGAGTCAGAATATTCTGGGTGGGGTTTAGGATCTGCCACAGGTGATTCTCCTAGGCAGTGGGTTTAGAAATGATGGGGTTAGCTGGGCATGGTGGCTCACGCCTGTCATCCCAGCACTTGGGAGGCAGAGACAGGAGGATTTCTGAGTTCGAGGTTTGCCTGGGCTACATAGTGAGCTCAG